>JZKD02S1636157.1:68091-85740 GCA_000966675.3 Picea glauca | reverse complement strand
TATAAGCCCCAACTTCTAATAGGCATGATTCCTAACCCTTAACATGTATAACTTGTAACCCTTATAAACTCAAAATTCTATCTCTTGTAATGATTACAACTTATAATTTATAACCCTTGACACTCCCAACCCATGTAATCCATGTCTCTTCAACCTTATAACATTAATCCAATAAACTCCAAAATCCTATAACCAGTAATATCTAACCCTAACACATAACTTGTAACTATAAAGTCCATTAGCCACTACCCCTATGATCCCTAACCACTAACCCTTAACACCTATCACCCCTAACCCTTAACATGTGTTACCATAACATCCAACTCTCATAACCCCTAAATCCTAAAAATTAACACTTAAATCCTATAACTTTAAGATCTTTATAACCTCACACCCTTTAACACTTATAACCACTAGCCCCTATAAATCCCAACCCATATAACCTCCAAAAATTCTATTAACTAAAAACTATTTTTTATATCTTCATAACCCTTGATTCTTATAACATTCACCACCCAAACCATTATCCCCTATCACCATTAATTTCCTCGAAACTATTGTAACCCTTATCCCATATGACTCATATCACCACTAACTAGTATAACTACTAATTAACTCTTATAACCTCAACCCTTTATAATTGTAAAACCCATAACACTTCTAATGCTTAAATTTTTTAATGCCTAATCCCTAATGTTTTCAACCCTTAACCCATGCACTTCTATTTCCACGAACTTTCATGGCAATAGTGATGAACTTTCGTCGCTATTGCCACGAAAATCCAGACCAAGTTAAAATATCCTATTCGTCGATATTGCGATGAACTTTCGTGGCAATATCGACGAAAATCCTGCCCTATTTAAAAAAAAAAGATGAAAATAATGGAAACTTGGAAAATTTTCATGGAATAATCCACCCATATGTAGTAGTGTCACACATGTCCTTCAATATATGGTTCTTGTGCATGGCCCCTTTACTCCTTATGTGAGTCAGATTAGCAAGTAATCATCAGCCTACATCCATCAACGAAACACTGTCAATGATCCATAAACAACATCATAATATACCCGATCATATGTCACATATGCATAAAGGAAATACTCAAACCAATAAAATCCACTCCTTGACTCGATCTGGAGTCCAAGGAGGTCCATTGATGCCATCGGCATCCTCAATCTATCAAGTGTCCTGCACACTCATGAGAAACTCATCAATAGCATGTGTCAATACATATAAATCCAATAACATAACATCATAAGCCATAAACATCATCATAAGAATCCATAAGCTAACATAAATCCATATACTGAAACCAAATCACTTTCATGCAAGTGTCCTCAAAGAATAAGTCAATAACATGTGCTCACAAGAGTGGGATGTTACAAGAGTGATGCAAAGGAGGGAGGGGAAACATGAGTTTCCACCTTCATATGGTTGGCCTTGTTCAATAGAGAATTATTATTCTTGAAACCAAGAGAAACTTATTCAGGTATTCCATTTTAGTCTTTCTAGAGTCTTGTACATGTTGATATGTGTGTTTATTTATTTAATTAGTATTCATTCATATAACCTTTTATTCTTTGATGATTGCTGCAAGTATTCACAATATAAATGCAACTAAAAACCAGCCTATGTGATGTGGTTGTACAAGATATTTCCTCATCGATCTCATGGACACAGGTAGTTAGTACTCATTTTGTCACTTTAGTTAGTGTGTGTGCACAATTTCCAAAGATTCATGTAAATTTTAACCCTTTACTAAGTTCTAGGAACAAATCACCCTAGTATACAATCTTTAGGGTTTACAACAAATTCAAAGTCCTATTACTTGTAACTTGTAAATTACCAACACCATACATGGATTTTTCTTCCTAGGGTGTGCATTTTTCATCATGCCCTGTTTTCATGCATTTTTATGCATTTTGTTTGCATTAACAAGGAAAATTTTAGCATTTATGCACAGTAGATGGTTTTAGGTTTCAAAATGCACAACTAGAGTATGAATAGATGTAAAATGATAAAATCCAAACTCCACAATTTAAACCACTCAATTTGGAGGTCATATGAGTCTTAGGCGTGCATTTTACAGTAGGATGATTTTACCCTCCATTTTTCAAAAAGTATTGAATTTTGGTTCAATGTAGAAGTCCTTAGTCATTTTAAAATGCACTCTAGATTATATATATATAATGTTACTAACTTCACCCCAAATCTTATATCATTAAATTTGGCTTGGTCTCTCAATTTACAAGGTAGATTTTACCTTTTTTACATATCAACCACTTTTGTGTTTGCAAATGAAAATCTAAATATGTATACAAGTGTAAAATCATCTAAAACAACCTCAGAAACTTGAATCACTCAAATTGAAAGTGTGTTAAGATCGGGGCGTGCATTTTTTAAGTCTGGCGTGCATTTTGCACAAATGGAGAAATTACAGTTTAAAATCAAAACAAGTATTTTTCTCATTCAGATATTCCACTTTAGTCTTTCTAGAGTCTTGTACATGTTGATATGTATGTTTGTTTATTTAATTATTATTCAGTCATAAACTTTTATTCTCTAATGAGTTATGCAGGTATTCGCAATGGAAATGAAACTAACAACTATTCTATGTGTGATGTGGTTGTACAATCTCCTAACTCATCGATCTCATGGATGCAGGTAGTTACTACTCATTTTGCTATTTTAGTTAGTTTGTGTGCATAGTTGCCAAAGATTCATGTATGTTTCAACCCTTTATTAAATTATGGGCACAAATCACCCTACTATATTTTTTTTAGGGTTTATAACAAATCCATAGTCATGTAACTTGTAACTTTTAAATTACCAACACCATACATGGATTTTTCTTCCTAGGGCATGCATTTTTCATCATGCCCAATTTTCATGCATTTTGACATTTATGCATTTTTTTGCATTACTAGGCAACTTTTAGCCTTTATGCACAGTAGAGGATTTTTGGTTTCCAAATGCACAACTAAAGTATGAATAGATGTAAAATGATCAAATCCAAACTATACAATTTGAACCACTCAATTTGGAGGTCATATAAGTCTTAGGCATGCATTTTACAGTAAGATAGTTTTACCCTCCATTTTACAAAGAGTCTTGAATATTGTTTCAAGGTAGAAGTCCTTAGTCATTTTAAAATGCACTCCAAATGATATATATAGATTTTGAATGTTATTAATTTCATCCCAAAACTTAGATCAGTAAAATTGGAGCTATATAGAAGCATGAGCATGCATTTCCATTAGGTCATTTTCTATTGTTTTCTTTGAGTCTCAATTTACAAGGTAGATTTAGCCTCTTTCCACAACAACCACATTTATGTTTTCAAATGAAAAACTAAATAAACACATATTTCATTAAATTTGGAAAAATTCTATTACAAGGACTTCATCAACATTGAGTTTTTTTATAAATCCTTAATATATTTTGTGGAGGAAGTCAATCTATTGAGATGCCTAGTGTGGACTGAAGTAAGTGAGTGGCCTCTAAGAACCAATGCCATGAGTAGGTAGTGGAATCAAGTGTCTTCAAAGAGTAGTACACAAGAAATGGATATCGATATCTCCTTATTATCGATTCTACAAAACCACTGACCTTATGTAATAATGCCAACCAACCATAAAAAAAATTAACCATGATTGAGAATTACTTTCAACAAAAGGAGAAAATGATAAGAATTTTAAATGCATAAGAGTTGGATGTTGAAACAAAATTTTCAAGGTTTTTAGTTGAACTTTGTATTTGTCCCCATTTTCTTTTATAATTAATGATTAATGTTTAACGTAACTACAAATAAATGATCAAAATTAAGATATTAATATACTAAAAACCCTAAAAAAATTAAGATATTAAGAGTCTAAATAGCTCACTTAGGACTCGTTATTGATTAATTCTAATTATTTTTGTAAGAAATATAAGGAGTTTTATTTCAAAAATACATATCACATTTATACATGTATTAATGCATATAACTAAATAAAATTAAATAAACAGTTTTGTGTCTTGTTGGATTATATGAAATGATTTCAATTACTAATAATTGGTTTAAGAATACAAATTTACAAAATGTTATGGATGGGGAAATCAAATGTCATAGGGTGCAAAAGTTCAAAGACATCTATTTTTGACCCATCTCCAATGAGAAATAGTCCACTTAACACTCACTATCAATTAATTCTATTTTTTTTAAGGAAATGCATTTTTATTTACATGAAGTTTTATTTCAAAATTACATCACATTTATACAGTCATATTAATGGAGAATATAGGTAAATAGAAGTCATTGTCCTTAAATTGTCTTATATGAGATGATTGCAATTATAAATAATTGATTTAAGAATACATATTTATAAAAAGTTATGGATTGAGAAATCAAATGCCTTATAATTTAAAAAGTCATAAGTCATTCATCTATAACCCATCTCTCATTACCATGAATAGTCCACTTAGCATTCATTATTAGGAACTTGTAAGTTTTTTTAGAAGAAATGCATCGTTGTTTATATGGAGTTTATTTCAAAATATATATATCAAATTTATGCACTCATATTAATGCATATAAGTAAAGAAAAGTCAACAAATAAATATTGGCCTTGTTGGATTATAAGGGATGATTTCAATTGATTTAAGAATAGAAATTTAAAAAAAGTTATGGACAGGAAAATCAAATGCTTTATTGTTTACAATCGTTTATGACACATCTCCAATGAGCCTGAATAGTCCACTTAGCACTAATTATCAATTAATTCAATGTTTTCTTTGAAGAAATGCAGCTCTATTTACATGAGATTTTAATTCAAAATTTTTATATCACATATGTTAATTTATATTAATGCATATAGGCAAATAAAAGTCAATAAATGACTTTGTATGCCAAATTAGAATACCAAAATTTACAAGTCTATGAAAATATTTTTGTCTCTCTAGGAATATATGACTTTTGTCTCTTTAGAGATGATATATAAAACAATGTATAAAAATGATGGCTTACAACTGAGATAAATTAACATAAAGATCATTTTCTAAAAATAAATTATAATAACTTATGTTAATTTATGTTAGGGCACATAGGAATCGAACCACCAACCTCCTGCTTGTAAGGCATGTGCTCTTCCATTGAGCTATCACCCTTTAAAACATTAGAGAAGAGGAATTTCATTGAGTTTCTTAGAGTTAAGAAAACAGTCTCCAATCATAGTAACTTAATAACGTCTTTGAAAATGATATTAAAAACAAATTTAATAAAACTCCATATTTCTTATGTATTCAATATATGATGCAATGATCTCAACATGGAAAGTTTAAGCTAATCATGAATTAAAACATGTTTATAGAAAAGGAAAAAATTATACTATCCAAAGACAAAGGAAACAAGGAAGGAGCTCCCTGGGCTTTAACAAAATTATGAAATAAATTCACTTTCAATAAATAAACATATCCAAACAATAAAAGGTAATACAATGGTACCTTATCAAAGGACACTTATGGTTTTAGGCAATCCCTTTATAGCATAATAGTTGTAAGGATGACACAAGAGACTAATATCGCAGTTCAAAACAAAAATATGCATAAATTGGAGTGTCTCAAAATTCCTTTCCACCTAGTCAATAAAGTAGGGCTACATGGAAAACAATGGATTGTCATCCTTTAAATTTTGCAAAATGTGCATGCTATCATTTTGGTAAAGCTTACCAAATATATCAACTATAAAACCAAGTTGTGCCATTAGATTCTACAAAATCGAAAGCTTCTATAGCAAGTCCAAACTAACAACCATCCACTTCAATCTTCAAAAATGCTACCCAAAATTGACACCTACAAACTTTAGTTGATAGTTTAGGAACATAAAAATAATAGTAGACAATTAATATCATAGTTTTTTTCCAATTACAACCTTAGAGGTTACTCTCTAAAACTTATTATGGATTTCGTGTTTGATAAATTAAAAATGCTACAAGATGCCACATCTTGGATTTCTTCCAATGCCTTGTGTAGAGGAACCAATAGACAACATTTCTCTACTTGGTTCTTTCAAGGAATATATATATATAGTTTCTAATTATAAGTAAACAAAACAACATCTTTAATTACCATGTCGACAAAAAAATAGTCATTCTATAGTCTATTTCCTAAGAGACCTTCAGTTTGTCAACCTGTGACTAGGAATTCCATTTTGTGTGTTCAAATTTCCCTATTTTCTTTTTCCATGCTTCCCTCCCAAATTTCCTACTAGTGTAATTTCGATAAAGGTATAAAACTAGACTATTTCCTAAACCAAAATGGGGAATTTTATAACAGAAATAGTTAAAAAAAAAAAATGAATTTTAAATGTGCCCATCCCTCCCTACCATAACTCCAAATAAATATTTCCAATCTCAAGTTACAATCTGATTAAGTTGCATATCTTCAATCCAGGCACCCAAAACTGAATGGTCAACATTTTCTATTTTTCCCTTGTGTGGTGTTTCTCCATAACAACCTACATTTCCTCCATATTTACCATCTAGTGTATTTTCTTTACCATTGTTTGAACCCAAGAAAAATCTAGTTCTTCATAATTGCGAGGGTCAAATGAGGTCAACTTTTTAAATTTACTCAACTCTTCTTCTCGAACTCCCTAGTCAAATTTACCAATTGGAGAGCCCCAATTAGACCATGAATTAGGAGTCACAAGAACCGTGGCTCTATTGTTTTCTTTGGGAATAAGCAACGATTCTTGAATTTAAGGTTGCAACCATAGCTAGTGATAAGAGAGACCCACATGCATTATGATGGTCCACTTCCACACGATGAGGTGACATTTGACTAATGGATCCCAACCCATATGAGGAATATTGGAAAGGTGATTACATAAAACAATGACCAAGGCCCTGAGGTTCTATTACAACATGTTGCATCTATGTAATTGGCTAAGAAAATGCATGTGAATTTATGGGAGATAACATCTAGTTTAGAATATGCATATATCCATGGATAGTCTTGTGAGCTTGCATTTGGGGACTCATCTAAGAAAATATGGAAGGTTCAAGGACTGCTACTCTAGGAGATGTTACCTTAGAATAAAAATGAGTCTTCAAGATTTGTTGGAGCAACAATATTGATCACATGACTTTGCGGATTTCTTGTGGATTTCAAATTTGGAGAGACAATATTGATCCCATGATCTTAAAATAGCTTGTCATTTTGTATTTCTTTAATGGAAATAACATATCCTATATTTGATTTTGGAGGTTTAAATATAGTTAATATTAGCCTTTTCCATAGTTTGAAGTGTTTACAGTTGTTTCAGTTACTAAATAGAACCAAAAAGAAACTTTGGCATTCCTTGGAAGGGTAAAATAAAAAGTTAGTATATGGAATGAGCCTAATGTTACTTATGGGATAAAATCTTGGTGGACTAGAAATTTAGCTATTGAAAAGGAATTTTTCATTGATCTCTTAAAGTGTGGGATCTATACCATGAATTGCACCTTAACTCTTTCATTTCACAGTTACTATTGTTAAAAAAAATATTTTATGTGTGTTTTAACTTTTACCAATGCTTCCAAAGAATTGATGTCAAGGTTTTCTAATATTTAAAATGAAACTACAATGTACATGCTTTATTTTATAGACCTTGCATAAATCAAGAAAAATAATATTGTAACAGTGACTATGCACAACAAATCTATTGGAAACCAGATTGCAAAAAATAACTCATAACCAATATTTTGTCTCATAAAACATTCATTCATTCATTGATATCATGAGTCATACATTTATATGACATCTAGTTTTTTTGGCTCGAGATTGATCTCTCAATTGTATTTTTAAACTTAGATTCAAAGCTCAAAACCCATTTCCATTAAAAATCCTCAAGAACTCGAAGGAATATTCACCACAAAAGGAAGACGATATATTGCAAGGATTCAAATAAATTTCCTCTTACAATAAAACCCAAGTGTAGAAACATAACTTTGTGCCCTACTATTGCTTCGAATTCTAAGAAAATTGTGAAAGGATTGCATGAACCCCAACCCCACATTGGAGCTTCTTTCCTTGATTTTGCATTAGGATTGAGAGAGACTTGGGCCCAATTGAATATATCTTAGGTACATTATGTATATGCACTTTGAAATAACACCCAAAAAATCATATTCTTCGAATTTGGATAGGAGTCCCACTATTCTACCCAACTCGAAACCTTGTGATTGCATCCTTGTGCTTGTGCCAGAAGGAAAGCTAGTGAACGCTATATTTCCTTCCAGCACAAGAACAAGTACATATACAACAACAACATTAGTTAAATACACTTTGTATTGCATTGCATCATAGACCTTCTTAGCTATTTCCAGAGGCAATCAAAGGGCACACACAAAGACAAAACACTAACAATGGTGATTGTTAGGAGAAAGGATCCCCCAGAGCAATGATTGCATCCTTGTGCATGTGTTAGAAGGAAATCTAACAACCAAAACCACTAGATTTTATTATAAAAAGATCACAACCACAATGTTGATAACAATATCAAGGCACTAACCTTTGTTTAGGTGAAATCACCTCCGTGCTTTGTCTAGCGACCAACAAGCATGGCTCATCACACAAGGGAATTGAAAGTATGGTGAGGGTATAACATGTTCATGTCGCTACATGATATTGTGCTAAAATGGCATGTGAGGAAAAAGGAAAACCTTGGGCAATGATTACATACATGTGCTTTTTCTTGAAGGAAAACTAACAACCATTGTCTTTCCAGCTATGACAAGAACAAATGTAGAGCCCACAACGACATTAGATTGAAATATGTTTCTTGTTTCATAATCTTGGATTTTATTATCTTGTTACAGAGATTAAAAAACGGGCACACATAAATCCATAATACTAATCATGGTGATTATTAAAACAAAATCACCCTTAGAGCATTGATTGCACCAACTTTGAGTAAGATAGCCTCAGGCCCAGTTGAATCCATCTTAGGTACATTGTGCATATACACTTTGAAATAACACCCTACAATTCATAAAATCTGAAATTGGATAAAAATACCACTATTATAGATATCTTGAAACCTTGTGGTTGTGCCAGAATGAAAGCTAGAAACCGCTTTCTTTCCTTCTAGTAAAAGCACAAGTGCAGAGCCATTAACAACATCATATTTAAATACACTTATTATTGCATCACAATGGATCTTCTTATCATGTTACAAAGACAATAAAAGGGCACATACAAAGGTAGGACACTAAGCATGGTGATTTTTAGGACTAAGGAACCCCTAGAGCATTGATTTCATCCTTGTGCTTGTGCTAGAAAGAAAGGTAGCAACCATTAAATTTCCATCTAGCACAATCATAAGTGCATTGTTGGTGACAACATCAAAACACTAACCTTGGTTAGGGTGAAATCACCCCCTTGCTTTGTCTAGAGACCAACAATCATGGCTCATCATGCAAGGGAATCATAAGTAGGACTAGGGAAAAAATGTTCATATTGCTCCATGGGCTTGTGCTAAAAGGGCATGTGAAGAAAAAGTAACCTTGAGAAATGTCACTTACTTTTTCTTGTTCCTAAAGGAAAGCTAGCGCTACTAGCTTTCCATCTATGAGAAAAACAAATGTAGAACCCACAACAACATTAGATTTGAATATATTTATTGTTTCATAATTGTGGATCTCAGTTAGCTTGTTCCAAAGCCAATACAAGCTTGAAACTCATCTTGAAACCCAACATTCAACGCTTAAAAGGAATAGTAGGAGGGACCAACTAGGCATTGATATTGCATACAATGGAACAATAATACTATTCTTCAAGTCCGATTCTAAGAACTCAATGAGAAAACCATAACCAAAGGCATTGCTTTAAATTCAAAGGTGAAAAACCCTTATCATTTTCCCTCAAGATCCAAAATCAACACAACTTTACATATTTTAATTTTTCAATGTAGGACAATGAGATAGCCAATCATTTCAAATTTGAGGTTGTATAATTCTCCTATTTTTAATCATACAATTACAGATCAACACCTAACCAAAAGAAATCAATTGTGTAAGGCCTTCTATTTCAGGGCCTCAATAAAATAAATATCTCCTACTATAATGACTGCAATTTAGTTCATGATTTTCTTTCTACAAGGAATAAACTGGTAAATAGATAGCATAATAACAACAGATCAACTAGTAAAATGCATACCTTGACCTGCAGGTAGGTTGATTTATCCCCTTGCTCGTTTGTTCGTGTTCTTTCCCAAACTGCCAAAACTGAATATTTACCTCCCAACCAACTAGGAACAACCTCTCCAACTCCCTAGCTCCAAGAATCCTTATGGTTTCCTGGTCCCTGAGCCCAAATTTCCCAACAACAACAATGCCCCTATAAGAGTTCCCCAAAACAATCTATGTCCTCAAATCTCCTCCTTTTTCCTCCCTCCTTCTAGAATTTCCTCCTTGCCCTCTTCTTCCAGAATTTCTCCCCCAAAAGAAATAACCCCTTCCAAGTCCTCTCCCCTCTTCCTTATCCTCCTCTCTTGAATCCTTATCCCTCATTCAATTCCCCAAATGCCTTATCCCCTCATTAATTCCCCCACCTACCATAAAATAATAAAATAGTAAAAATATTTATTGTATTTATTTTAATAATTAATTAAATTTAAATTAACAACTATGATCAATAAAAATCAATTGGGTTGTTACATACATCCACCCTTCAAGAAACTTCGTCCCGAAGTTAGAGTAATTTACAATACAAGGGTAAAGATACATGATTCATACATCCATATCAGATAAACAACATCATCAATTTAAAACACTTATACATACTAGTGTACACGTGAAAGGCATGCATGTGTAGCTAGCACATACATGACTCGCACATGTACTAATGAAAATAATTATCACACCTAAAATAATAATTTTATGCGTTCAATCCAATCAACAAGACCATTCGTTTCATAAAATATAATAAACCATTTAAAATGTTCGCAAAATCCCTCAATTATTATAATTTAGCACAAACAACATTCACTTAGATAATTGTAGTTCAGTTAAGCAAATATATATATATATATATATATATATATATATATATATATATATATATATATTTCAAAAAGAGGAAATCAATAAATTTTGTTATAAGGTGAAAACTCCACACACTCTCAACTACTTCTAGTCATCCTTCCTCCCTAACCTACTTCCATATTCCATCCCTATCCTTCCTCTGTTGGAATATATTGGAGCATCAACTATATTGACCTAACTCCAGATAGAATATGTAATTAGGAGTGTCAACTCTCTGGACCAAGCTTCCCCAGTAGGCAACTGACAGTCATCATCACATGTCTAGGGGAGCATGAGCTAACACCGTCCTCCCATGACTTTAGGTTTTAGAGGATACATGGTGGGAAATGTATTCACTCTCCTATTGACCTAACTCCAAATATTGACCCAACTATATTGACCTAACTCCAGATAGAATATGTAATTAGGAGTGTCAACTCTCAGGACCAAGCTTCCCCAGTAGGCAACTGACAGTCATCATCACATGTCTAGGGGAGCATGAGCTAACACCGTCCTCCCATGACTTTAGGTTTTAGAGGATACATGGTGGGAAATGTCTTCACTCTCCTATTATAACTAGGGTCAACACCCTACTATGGACCATACTGTGGCACTGTGTTGCTGGGAATTTTGTTATCCTATATTTAGTTTTAGGCAGTCTCACCACCTAAAAAACCTGCACTTGTCCACATATCATAGCAATCCATTTGAACCAACATAATTTCACATAAAAATATTCATACCATATTGTTTCTTGGTTGATGTTCACGACATCAACCTTTTATTATCATTACCCTTTGGCTATTTCATAGCCCATTGACCTGCAGATTATTCTATAACACAAACTCATACATATTCATGCATTATCATCATGTAAATGCATTTAATCATATCCTCAATTCGGTATCCACTTACCAACAACTTTAAATGTCAAAATTTTCAAGTTAGAAATACATTGCATAATATCCATCATAATTCAGATAATGGTAAACATTCATAGAATTGACATTCACATAGGTCCATTTGTGTTAAAATTTCAAGTGTATCATTAATAGTTTCATAGTTAATAGAAAATAAAAGATGATTAGGCCTTAAGTAATTCTAGATATCTAAGTCAAAAGGTGGCATTACATACACCCAACCTTAGAGAAACATATTTCTGAGGTGGTAAAAAAAAGTGAGGGATGATCTCGTCGTAAGGTCTCTGCATCCTCCAAAGTATCACATCATGGGATATACTTGTCCCATTGGACCTTAACTTGGTCTACCAGATGATTCCTAAGCTGTCGGACCCTACGGTCCAATACGTGTAACTGTTTGACCATGAGGGTTCCTGCGTCCAATACCTGCAATTCCTTCCAATTCAGTTTATGATATTCGTCAGCAACATAATGACGTAGAACAAATACATGAAAAACATTATGAGTTTTATGTAAGTGGGGTGGTAGTATGAGACAATAGGCAATGGGTCCAATTCTCTCTTGTATTTTGAACGGTCCTATAAATCGAGGCGACAACTTTGTCCCCTTCCTGAACTGATTGGTACTCTTATTAGGCCTGATACGAATGAAAACTTGATCTTCCACTTTATAACTTTGTTCAGTCCTATGTGCATCAGCATAACTTATCTGTCTATCATGTGCTTCCTTTAGTCGCTGCCTAATCTGAATCACCTATTCCTCCATCTCTTAAATCAATTATGGCCCAACTGTCACTCAATCTTCTAACCTTTCCCAATTCAATGGTGTCCTGCATGGCCTTCCATACATAGCTTCATAGGGTGGCATTCCAATGGAGCTATGAAAATTGCTATTGTAGGCGAACTCTACCAAAGGTATGTACTTCTCCCAATGGGTTTGATTATCCATAACATACATCCTAAGCATGTCTTCCATAACCTGATTTACTCTCTCAGTTTTCCCATATGTTTCTGGATGATATGTTGTGCTTAAGTTCATATGAGTTCCCAACGTTGACTGCAAACTTGTCCAAAACCTAGATGTGAATCATGAGTCCCTATCTGAAATGATCTTCTTGGGTAACCCATGCAGACAAATGACCTCACTTATAAACACACGTGCCACATCAATAACATCATAAGTGTCTCTAATTGAAATAAAATGAGCACTCTTGTTAAACTTATCAACTATTACAAGAATGTCATTATGTCTGTGTGATGTGAGTGGTAATCCCACAACACAATACATAGAAATGACTTCCCACTTGGACATGGTAACATCATGCAATTGTAGGAGACCTTTTGGGTGGTGGTGGTCATCCTTCACTTGTTGACACTCTAGGAACTTGATGACGAAATGGACTACATCACGCTTCATTCCTACCCAGAAGAAAAGATTCTTCATGTCTGCGTACATTTGCTTCACACTCGGATGTGCACAATAAAGTGCTCTATGGGATTCCTTGTGTATGATTCTTCGAATATCCCCACCTTCGAGGATGTACATCCTTCTCTGATATCTTAATAATCCATTTTCTTCCAGGCTATATCCTTCATACTTGGATCTAATTGCCTCCCATTCTAGAGGGTTGAAGTAATATTTAAATACCAGCTATCTCTAAGAATTTTCCCCAACACTCCCTCCCTCAGATTAACCTTTAAGGGAACCAAGGAGAAGACACGTAGTCTCCTACTCAGGGCGTCTGTGACCACATTCTCCTTTCCCTTGATGTACGGAATTCCAAAATCATACTCATTCATAAACTCACTCCATTGCCTATGCCTACCATTGCGATCCCTTTGAGTGAAGAGATGCTTTAAGATTTCATGGTTTGATTTGAGCTCAAAGCTTCGCCCCACTAGATAATGCCTCCAAATCTTCAGAGCTAGCATTAGAGCTGCCAACTCTAAATCATGAGTAGCGTAAAGCTCCTCATGTTTCTTCAACTTTCTTGACGCATACGCTATCACTCCCCCATCCTACATTAACACGCCCCCCAATCCTTTCTTTGAGGCATCTGTGCACACTATGAAGTCTTTTTCCATATCCAACACTTGTAGAATTGGTGCACTAGTTAGTAACCTCTTAAGTTTGATGATTGCAATATCACATTCCTCTCTCCATTCATACCTGACCCCCTTTCGTTGCAAGGTGGTGATGGGTTTAGCTATCTTAGAGAAACCTTCCACAAACCTCTGATAATAACTATCTAGCCCCATGAATCTTCTCACCTCATGAGCATTTTTCGACACTGGCCATTCCATAATGGCCTTCACCTTTTCTGGGTCCACAGAGATTCCTTCACCAGAAATGATATGACCTAAATAGAGAATCTATTTCTGGAAGAAAGAATACTTCGACAACTTGCCATACAATTTGTTCTCTCTAAGGAATGACAACGCCACTCATAAGTGTTCCTCGTGTTCTCTTTAATTCCTGGAATAAATGAGGATATCATCTAGAAATACCTATACAAAGTGGTCTAAGTACTTTCGGAATACACCATTCATGAGGCTCATGAATACTGTTAGTGCATTGGTCAAACTAAAAGGTACTACAATGAACTCATAATTCCCAAACCGAGTTCGAAGGACTGTTTTAAGAATATCACCTTCCTTAATCCTTAACTGGTGATACCTTGATCGCAGATCAATTTTTGAGAAAATTGTTGCTCCTTTCATCTGATCAAAGAGATCATCTATCTGTGGCATTGGGTACCTATTTTTCATTGTAGCATGATTCAAGTCCCTATAATATATACACAATAATAAGGAACCATCCTTCTTCTTCACATAAAATACTCATGCACCCCAAGGTGAGACACTAGGCCTTATTAGCCCTAATTCAAGTAGTTCCTTTAACTGCATCTGCAACTCACAAAGTTCCAATGCAATCATCCTATACGGTGTCTTGGAAATTAGCTCTGCACCAGGTTTTATCTCAATGGTAAAATCAAGCTCCCTCTCAGGAGGTAACCCTAGCAACTCTTTCAGAAAAACATCCTTAAACTCCGAAAATACTGGATACTGATTCATGGAGGGTCCTTTCCCTTCATTGACAACTTCCACTACATATAATCGACAACTTTACCTCATGCAATGTTTAACCTTCATGGTCGAGATAAATCATAGAGACACTTTCCTTCGTACATCGTGGATCTTTGTTGACCTTCCTTCATCCTCAACACAAAGCACCCTTTTCGCAAAATAATCTACCATAGCTTGATGGGATTCTAACCAGTACATTCGAATGATTAGGTCATATGTCCCTACAGCAGTGACATACACCTTCGACCTAGTAGTACACACTCCCAGGTCTACTAGACAATTATCGATGCTAGGTCCTACCGCTTGTTTTCCCCCCAAATCCATATTGACTTGTTTAAATTCATCGTGCTCGTAGGATGCCAACCCACACTTTTCTAATGCACAAGGTGAAATGAAACTATTTGTAGCACCAAAAACAAATAAAATTTTAACATTGACATGATTTAGCATACTTGATGACTCCACCACCATGGATTGATGTTCTTCCCGATGATTATTAACCACTGCATGAATCTGTTGGCTACTACTCGCTCTTCCCATTAGGGCCTTTCCTTCTCTATGCACAAATATTTCTTGTGACTCTGTAAAATCACGCTGGTAATGAGGTCCTCCACACCCCCAACAAGTAACATGAGATCGAACCTGCACATTGCCATATGACAGTCTCTAAAATCAGTTCCCTCCCCTAGAACCCCTGCCCGTACTAATTGTTCCTTGAGAAGGTCGTGGATTTGCTTGTATCGCAGTTGACGATGAGTGGGATGTTGCACTTGCTTCCATTGAAATACATGTTGTAACTTCTCTAGGTGTGACTCTATTTCCATAGGGAAGTGACCTAAAGCTTCCTCCCCTAGAGAAAGTCCTAGGTACCTTCCCCACGAATCTAGGTTGTTGTGGAATGGTTGACCTCATACCTCCATTTAAGCTCATATGATCCTCCACGTAACGATCATTTTCAACTGCTTCAACTACTGATGATGGTTTCCACATCCGTACCATAGCCCTTATCTTAGGGTTTAACCCGTACACAAAACATTTTGCTTGTCATTGATTGGTATCCATGTACAAGACATATTTTACTAACTCCATGAACCTAATCTCATACTCTTCCATGGTCTTGTTTCCCTGAACTAGAGCATGAAATGCTCCTATCTGTTGTTCCTCGTAGACTAATTCAGGGATGATTTTAGGGGCTAAATTTCGCTCATGGGCTAATTTTCCATGGTTTTTCCCCCCAAAAAATTCGATATTCTAAAAATGATTCGCCCAAATTCTATAGGATAAAATTATTTTACCTTAAAAATCGCCAAAATTTTATACAAATTATATAAAATCCTTAGAAATTTGAATATTTTTACAAAAATATCGCCAAACATTTATAGTTTTCATATGAATGATTAGTATGTTTCGCCAAGGTTTCTACATTTTAAAATAAATTTCCATCCTTAAAATCATCCCTGCTCGTAGTACGTAGGAAAATATTTTCTTTGGAACCTTTCCTCAAAAACATCCCATGAGACAGTGTCTAGGGTAAGGTGAAATTGCCTCTCTAGGTTACCCCACTAGTTCAAGGCATTGTCCCTCAATTGGAATATTGCTATCTTCTTCTTTGATGTGGAAGCATAGTCTCTTAAGGCGAAACACCACGTCATTCCTTCCAACCATGCCTCTATACGTTCACTATCACATCCCTCAACAAACTCTGGGAGTTTGATATTCTGTAGTTATCTGGTGATGTCCCTGGTGGATGCCCTCCCTTTGAGTCCCTCGACGCTTCAGGGTTACACACTCCAGATGGTGGGGGTTCCACTTCGACATTTGTTAACTGGTTTCCATTTAATGTCTCATTAATAGCCTCTAAGGAGTGCAAAATGAGAGATAATTCAGGCGATGCTGGTGGCAGCGTCGATGTTGGTGGTCCTTGCGATGATGTCCCTCAGACTCAATTTCCCCGAGTCCTAACCATATTGAATAACTGAATCTGGATTAAACCAAACACTTATCAGGAAAGAGTGTAAGGCATTCCCCATTTTTCTCAAACTTATACTCGCAAACATAGGGTTAGGCGTAAGTTTCTTATACTTGTCTGTAAACATACATTACTCCTATAAGGTGAGTGGCTAAAGATCAGGGTCAAAAGCCTCTAAGCTTGGTAACTTGTTTGGGTAAGTTGCTAACCTTCTTGCCTTACTAGGTAAGTTAGTGTTGTGGGTCACTTGTCAATTACCCTAACTTACCTATTTAACCAATCGTCTAACCCTTCTATGTATCAACATGCACCACTCATGTTAATCCCCTAATAATATTATTGTAATACACTAAATCTCATAAATTATCTATTTATTAATTATTAACATTAATTTGCATAGATCAATTACCTCTAGTTAATTCATGAACATTAATTAGTTAAACACTCTTCCATTAAAATATGATTATAATTCCTATAGATTTGGCTCTTATAATATATATAACCCCCCCCTTTATTAAATATACATTTTATAACCATAAATAACTTATTTATATGTCTAACCATGCATTATACATTTATAACCATAAAATACTTTATTTATATACTTCATAATTTAATTCAAAATTTAT
>JZKD02S1636157.1:24211-42118 GCA_000966675.3 Picea glauca | reverse complement strand
AAGAAGTGCATGATCTCAAACCACTACATGTCTTGGCCTCTAAAGTGTAACCAAAATACCAACCTATAGGTCCATGAATCAAGGGAATGGCCCCAAGACATGCTAGAAATAAATCCATGCCATTAGTGATAAAATACTCCATGAAGGATGGAATGATTTCCTCAACCAAGAAAATCAAAACCCCTCAAATAATGGATCTCATGTGGATATTTTTGGTATATGTGTTGGATTCTTTTGTTAGTGGAACACCTTTCAATTCATCATAAAGTGGATATGACCATATGATCTCTAATGACCTCCTAGATCCACTAAAATTTGGTCATTCCACTTAAAAATCCTCAACATATGTGCAAGAAAACCTTAAGCCATGGTTTGTCCCTCTTCAAAAGCCAATTAATCCATTAAATTCCAAGTGCTAGTGCCAAATCATCCATCCTATAGTCACTTTGGTCCTGGCTCGTCCTTGACCTCTACTTATGGCACCAGAACCTGGTCAATTCGATAAAATGCACACTCATGTGTTTTAATTACTTAAACAGGTGTTGCCTTTGGGGGTCAACTTTTCTCTCTAAAAAGTCAAAAGCAGCTAAGGTGGTATCCAAGTCAGCCTATACAATAATAGAAAGTTGCAACCTTGAGAAAAACAATAATAATACGCAACTCATTTTTAGGAAAATGATAAGGTTGAACCTTAGCTCATGCATAAAGAACAATATGTAATGCAGAAAACACAGGTCATACCACTCACAACATAGGCAGTTAACCTATTTTCCAGAAGCAATTGATAGATAACCTTATAATAAGGTGAAAATACAAGGGTTGTTTCAATACATAAACTTATTATACCTAAAGGTAAAGTGAACCCAGTTATTTCATATCCTTCAACAACAGTACCCAAAGCAAAGAGAGAAATACCCATGTGGTTTCTCCTCAAAGAATGCTAAATTGTTACCTCAAATTATGGATTTGTTGTACAAAAGGAATAAAATACCGACCCTTTGACAACGTCAAGGGGATATTCCAAATCACTTCCTTGAAAAATTTGATCCATGCCATGATAAATTTCAAGAAGTTTCAACCATGCTCTAACATTTCCCCTAAACAATCAACTTGGTGTTCTAAACTAAGACAGAAAGAAAATTAGTAATATTTAGTCTAGTAAAGCATGATGACATAAAATTGTGATAACCCCATGGTATTTCATGTTTATATCTTATATACACATATCAATAGCCCATTTAATGATGGTTGTGACTCATAGAGAATGTTGGAACAAGGATAAAAATTATGTCTACACAGAACAAGCCTAAAATCTACTTACAATGATTTGGTCTCCTGCTAGTGCAATATAAAAAATAGACTTCCAATTGTCACTCAACTCCAAAACATGAATATATATGACAATCTTGCATGAATAGGCTCCCAAACAGTTCTCAAATCAACATAGCACATGAGCAAGAATGTCATCAAAAGCATGCACCAACAGGGTTTAACACAGTCATGGTCTTCTCCACCAAGAAACATAGGATAGAACCAAAATCATCCAATTAATGTGCATTTGTTTTGAACTAACCATAGAATAAACATCAACAAGACACCCCAAACAAGTGTATAAATAATAAATACTTGTCACTTGCAAAATCAAGATGAGTCGGCCCTAGGATTCGTTAGACACAAGACGACCCTAGTATTTGTTGAGATAGGTTATCCCTCTCTTTATGATTTAGATTAGCCAATATGAATCTCTAGATTTTCATGTCTTATGGTGTACCATGTATCCCGAGTGCAAAATTACAAGAACTTCATGTTTATGATGAAATTCTCTTATAATTATTGAATCCATTGTTGGTTTGTTTCTCTTCAAACATTTGATGCCACACCCACTTGTTCATGTTAAAGGTACTATCCTCATTCAACCTCAACAATTGCTAAACAAAATAATGCAACTAGCATCTCAACAATCACAGATCAAGTTTATTTTGATCGCAACACTTGTAACATTAGCTCCAAGTGCACTCTCCATTTGATCATTGATGATCTGGGAATGTTACAGGTGTTGGAGATACTTCACACACACCTAGGATTTATTTTTTCTAAGGTTTTCCCTATGTTTATTAGTCATTATTCAGTCTCCTATAGTTTAGGGAGAATATTCATTTTCCTACATTCTAGGAGAATATTCTCTTCAGTTCACACTTCAGTTGGATCAGTTGAGTGGAGTCTTAATGCCACATTGGTTCCATCACAATGCAACATTGGGATCATCACTGCTAATGCACATTGTCCTTGATATTATCACCATAATAGCGCATTATCCTCACTTCACCATGTTTTAGTCAGTTAATTGAAGACTGAGAGGCTAGTTAACTCAAACTAGGTCGCAGTTAACTCCTGTAACTACCTGTGTGTGTCCATATCACTCTAGACCACCACTATGGCACATTAGTTTCTCTTCCAGTGCGCATTAGTTGTGTTAATCTTTAAGCCATTATTATAGTTCTTTGCATTTCATTAGATAACAATAGCATAATCCAAGATCACTGAAAAATACACAATCACAAGAGACACAACATTTATCCCGGGAAACCCTCTAGGGGAAGAAAACCAAGCAAAAATTCCTTAATATAGATAGCCAATACAATGCCAAGAGATCTATTAAACTAATACAAAAAGTACTCTCCTAGATATGCACCACTCTCTCTCTCCTTCTTCTCCAGCAACAGATCTAAAACTTGTCTCTCAATGAGAAAGTGAGTTGTGTGTCTAAGTGAGGCACTAGCCTCCTTATTTATATTAGACTGGCATGTGTGAAGTGTCTCTTCACTGGCAGGGCTGACTTCTTCCACTGGTTGGTTATAACCACCTTAATTATATTTTGGGGCTTCTTTAATATCTATTGGGGAAGACTTCTTATTCTCCCTATTATAATTAACATTTGACCAATCCATAAAAGGGGATTTGGTCTTATTACAATAGCCGACAAGATCAATCCACAATGGGGATTGATCCAATGAATAATATATTAAATAATAATAAGAATACTCTTTGCAGTTGCATTATTTCAACACTCCCCCTTAACAAGAAGGGTATTCTTCAACAGCATCCTGCGAGAGAGAGAGGACAACATCATCAACAACATCAAGTGGGTGAGAGGACAACATCATCAATATCATCTTGGAACACTGATTGGCGTATCTATAAATCATTGGAAGTTTTCTTCATCGGCAACATCGTCATTCTCAAGGGAATGCCATCATCATCTGCATCAATATGTATTAGTATAAAAACTGATACATCATCATCATCACAACATAAGGCTGACTCATCATAATACAAGACTGGATTTACGTCACAGTTGTCAAGATGGAAGCTCAGTACTTGTCTCATCTCAATGTCTTTCATTACGTCATAGCAAAAAGGCTGGAAGAAAGATATTAGACTGTCTTTATGTCACAGCTATCAGGCTGGAAGCACAGTACTAGTCTCATCTCATCATCTTACTTTATGTCATAGCACTCAAGTTGGAAGCAAGATACGCATCCTGCTTTACGTCACAACTATCCAGCCGGAATCTCAGTGCTAGTCTCATCATATCATCTTGCTTTACGTCACAACCATCAGGTCGGAAGTAAGGTACACATCCTGCTTTATGTCACAACCATCAGGTTGGAAGCAGGGTACTAGACTTGCTTTACGTTGCAGATATATTGTCAGAAGCATAGTACTAGTCACACATCATCTTGCTTTATGTCGCAACCATCAGGTCGAAAGCAAGGTACTCGTCCTGCTTTACGTCACAGCCATCAGGTTAGAAGCAGGATACTAGACTGGCTTTACGTCACAGCTATCCAGCTGGAAGCATAGTACTAGTCATATCACATCATCTTTATTTACGTCACAACCATTAGGTCGGAAGCAAGAGATGTCTCATCACAACATCTACTCCCCCTTTCGAGGAGGGTCCTTTTGAACTATACCAAGATTATCTCGAAAGTATTCAAACTTTATACGAGACAGTGGCTTGGTCAACATGTCAGCAACCTGTTCATCCATGCTAATGTACTAGAGCTTTAGGGCTCCTCTCTGCACCATGTCACGGATGTAATGATAACAGATCTCTATGTGCTTCGACCTATCGTGGAATACATGTTCTCCATCATCTTTATGTAGCTCTGGTTGTCACATAGAATCAAGGTTTCTCTCATCTCTAAGTCAAATAGGTTGGTCAGCAACTTTCAAAGCCATATAGCTTTGCAGCTGGTAGAGCATGCAACAATGTATTCTGCTTCTGTTGTGCTGAGAGCAATACTAGATTGCTTCCTACTCTGCCACGAGATCACAGCTAATCCCAAACTGAAACAACATCCTGAAGTGCTTTTCCTGTCAGAAACACTTCCTACCCAATCTGCATTAGTATATCCACTCAATGTGAAATCATGATCTCCATCATAGCTGAGACCATAATCTATTGTACCTTTAAGGTACCTCATCACATGTTTTGCATCCACTAGGTGAACACGTATGGGTTCTACTAGAAACTGACTCAAGGTGTTCACGGAAAAAAAAATGTTTGGTTTGGTGTTCGTCAGGTACATCAACGATCCAATAATCTGTCTGTATAGTGTGGCATCAATCAACTCTGACGAAGTATCGACCAACAGCTTCAGCTTTGCTTCCATGGGTGTATTCATGGGATTGCATTCCAACATGTCGAATCTCTTCAAGATTTCGATCGTGTACTTCCCTTGGTTAAGGAAGATCCTCTCAGGAATCTTCCATACCTCAAGACCTAAGAAATAATGCATTAGGCCAAGGTCTTTCATTTCAAATTCTGAGGCAAGTCTCTTTTTACATTCAGTGATGAGATTTTCTTCTCTAGTTAAGAATAAGTCATCCACATATAGCAGTAAGATTACTGGCTCATTGTTCATGATTTTGAATTAGAGTTTAGAGTTTTCTTTACTCTTGGTAAAGCCTAAGCTCGTCAAGAAACTGTCTATACATCCATACCAAGCTCTAGGCACTTGCTTCAATCCGTATAGGGATTTATTCAATCTACAGACATGAGACTTCCTGTATTCAACCTCAAATTCTTGAGGTTGCTCTATATACACTTCCTCTTCGATGACACCATTTAGGAAAGTTGTCTTCATGTCCATTTGGTGCAGCTTCCACTTCATCTTAGCTGCAAGAGCTATGATGGTTCTGATCAAAGTGTATCTGGCCATAGGAGAGAATGTCTCTTCATAGTCAATGCCTTCCTTCTGGGAAAAGCCACAAGCGACAAATCTTGCTTTATACTTCTCAATACTTCCATCAGCAACATGTTTTATTTTGAAGAGCCATCTGGAGGATACCACATCTTTATTCTTCGGTCTGAGAACTATTTCCCATACTTCGTTCTTCATTATGGATTGGTATTCCTTTGTCATGGAATCTACCCATTCTTTCCTTTGAATGGATTCTTCAAAGAAGGTAGGCTCCTCTTCTAAGAGATCACACATCAAAGCCGTATAACTGGAGAATGGCTTTGGTCTTTTCACCTATCTCATAGTTCCTTGGGGAAAACCGTACTTCTCTCCATCTTGAATAAGCTCTCTAGCCCAAGCTGGATTTCTTTTATGGAGGATCGTCATCTGAGGAGGTTATTGCACTTCTACTGTATCATGGTCTTCTAGAGGTTCCTCATCAGGGGAAGTTATGACTTTCCTCACTGGTTTTGCAGCTTTAGGAACCTCCCTCATTGTAGTACTGGGGATTACGGGTTCCTCTTCATATACTTCTTCAAGCTGGCATAGTTTAGATTTCTTGAGCATTGCATTTTCATCAAAGGTCACATCCTTGTTGATCTCATTGTGATGTTGACCTGGAATATAGATTCTGAAGGCCTTGGATACCTCACAGTATCCCACAAATATTCCCTTCTTTCCTGAAGGGTCCAACTTGTTTCTCTTTTCTTTAGGTATATGAATAAACACTGGACAGCCAAATATTTTGAGATGGATTACCTTTGGCTTCTTTCCGGTGAACATCTCTTCTGGTGTCTTGAGCCCAAGTGCACTATGGGACAATCGGTTCTACACATATACAACTGCCATTATTGCTTCTGCCCATAAGCACATAGGAAGATCTTGATCATGGATCATAGTCTTCACAGCTTCTAGTATGGTTCTGTTCTTTCGTTCAGCTACACCATTTTGTTGGGGATTATAGGGAGTAGTGAGTTCCCTCTTGATCCAAACATCTTTGCAGAAGTTCACAAAATCTTTTGAGGTATATTCTCCTCCATTATCTGACCTAAGTATCTTAATATTTCTTTCAGAAAGGTTCTCTATCAAGGCTTTGAATTCCTTGAACTTGTTGAACACTTCATCTTTAGTTTTCAAGAAATATATCCAGGTTTTACGAGAGTAATCATCAATGAATGATACATAATATACATACCTGCTAATGGAGGATGATGACATTGGGCCACATACATCTGAATGGATGAGTTCTAGGACTCCTTCTATCTTGTTGTCCCTCTTCGGAAATGGGTTCTAGATGTTCTTTCCTTGTGCACATCCATTGCATATGCCTTTATGGTCACCTTTGAGTTCTAGTAAACCTGTGACCACTTTGCATATGTATGGTAGTGCCTTGTAGTTTATGTGGGATAACCTTCTATGCCAAATTTCACATGATTTTTCAATGGCATGGGTCATGGCAGCCTATGAGTGACCCTTTAGTTTATACAAGCCATTTTCTTCACTTCCAATGATGATTTCTTCATTTAAGGTTTCTCCTTTAGCCCACATAAGAACTTCTCCATCTATAAAGGCAAATTTGAAGCCTTTATTTTCTAAAGCTAAAATGGAGAGTAGGTTCTTATTCAATCCTGGTACATATAGTACATCCTTCATTTTTAGTCAATTCCCTGAATTCAGTTTATGGTTTGATTCTCCCACTCCCTTGATGGAATATTGGTAATCATCTCCAAGTGTCACTTTATGAGAAAACTTCTTTTCTGAGATACAAGAGAGAATGTTTCTTTGTCCCGTCATGTGCTTGGATGCATCACTATCAATGAGCTAAGTGTCCTCTCCGGGTGTTATAGATCCTGAGAGGGCCAATATCAAGACATGGTCTTTGATCTGCTCTCTTATCATCTTTGCAGGTGGATCTTCATCTTTGACTACATGGGCATGGAGCCTCTTATGTTTTCTCTTGTATTCTTCTCGTCTGGCTGGACAAAATTCACAATGTGTCCCATCTTGTCACAATGATAGCATTGTACAGATGAGTAGTCTGTTTCCTTTCGTTGTCCTTTCTTCTAAAATCTCCTAGGATGAGATTCTTTATGATTGAATTTGTTTGACTGTTGAGGCTCTTTATGAGTCTCCTTTTGGAAGTAGGGTTTCTTCCTTTCTCCTTTGGTGTGAGTATCTAGGTCTTGATCATCATCTCTTACTAGTAACACTTTGTGATTCACTACTCTTGTTTCTTCTTGAATGCATTTTTCCCATAGACTATCAAACTTCAGTTTCTCCATTCTGGCACATATCGTTTGGATGAATGCATCCCAAGGTCTTGTGAGACCATTTAGGGCCGTCATTATGAGTTCATATTCATTTATGGTATCTCTAATAGCTTCTAGTTGTTCTTTGAATTCTGAATTTCTGGAGAAGTATTCCTGAATCATTTCTCCTTTCTGCATCCTTGTATTCTTCAGTTGAGTTCTTAGATTCATCTTCTGGTTTATGTTCTTTCCTTCATATAGTCTGGTCAAGGCATCAAAAATTTCTTTCGAAGTATTCTTAGATGACACATAAGGAATCAGGTGGTCTTTGATTGAATCTATGATGATTCTTTTGGCCCTTATTGTGTCCTTTTGATGCTTTGCCTTTTTTGCAGCATCGGCGGGTTCCGATACTTCTTCTTTGACGAATCTTGCTAGGTCATTATCTTCAAGAATGAGGCCATTCCTATACTTCCAAGCATGGAAGTTTTCCACTCCTTCTAGCTTATCAACAAGCTTAACGCTTGCAGACATCTTTACCTGGAGCTAGGAAAATGACCAAAAAATGAAAGTGCTTAAAATCAAAATCTGAAGTTACCAGGAGGTGTGCCTGGCTGAGGCAAGTAGCCCGATGTGTTTGGATCTAAGAAAATCCAACTTTTGCTTCTCCAAATTTGATCTGCAGATTTCTGGACTGGTGCTTCTGGTATCTCTAGTACTTCTGGTACTTCTGGTACACTGGTTTTCTGGTACTTTGTGAAACTAGGGTTTCACTTTTCGAGAGATCTAGCCACTGAAAAGGTGTGTTGAGAGTGCCAAATTGATCCTTAAGGGAGGGTGCACTTTTCTAGATGATTTTGGGGCTAAAAAGCTTCACCATCAAAAGCCCTAATTTTAATGTACGACAACAGTGACGTTTTTCACTTGTGAAAGATGCTTCCTTCAGCTTGGCTTTGATTCCATATTAATGTTTAAGCCATTATTATAGTTATTTTCATTTCATTAGATAAAAATAGAATAATCCAAGATCACTGAGAAATACACAATCACAAGAGACACAACATTTATCCTGGGAAACTCTCTAGGGGAAGAAAACCCGACAAAACTTTCTTAATATAGATAGCCAATACAATGCCAAGAGATCTCTTAAACTAATACATAAATTCCTCTCCCAGATATGCGCCACTCTCTCTCTCTCCTTCTTCTCCAACAACAGATTTGAAACTTATCTCTCAATGATCAAGTGAGTTGTGTGTCTAAGTGAGGCGCTAGCCTCCTTATTTATATTAGACTGGCACATGTGAAGTGTCTCTTCACTGGCAAGGCCGACTTCTCCCACTAGGTGGTTATAACCACCTTAATTATATTCTGGGGCCTCTTTAATATCTGTTGGGGCCGAATTCTTATTCTTCCTATTATAATTAACATTTGACCAATCCGTAAAACTGGATTTGGTCCTATTACAATAGCCGACAAGATCAATCCACAATGGGGATTGATCCAATGAACAATATATCAAATAATAATAAGAATACTCTTTTCAGTTACATTATTTCAACAAGTTGAGTTATACAAAGTATATCATGTGTAAATTATCATTCATTCATTCAATTACTACAATTCTTTGTTCTCTCTCTCTCGTTTCCTTATTTTCTCATTTCTTCTGCAAACTGTGTATGTCCTTTTCTAGCTAGATATTATCTGTGCAGGTTCATTCACATTTACATGGTATCAGAGCTGACACATTGCTAGGAAAAGACACACCAGAATCTTTTTGTAGGTACTGAAGATTGAAGACAATGGGAAAATGGAATTTCCAAAAGAGTTGATTCATACACCATACAATTTATTTGCATGAAAGGACAGGATGGTAATGCATCTTCAAAGCAGGGGATTATACAGGTTAACCATGGACATAGAGACCGACCCCACATCAGCCATAGAAAATCCCAAGTATCTAAATCAGATGGATGAAGCACATGGAACTATTTGCAATCTCATTTCTCATGAGCTCCTCTTTCACATGTCCTCTTGTAAAACCCCCAATAAAGTTTGGAAAACCATGGAAGGATTTTTTTGAAAACAAGACAAGATGAGGGGACATATACTCGAGGTGGAATTTCTCACTTTGGATCCAAAACCCTTCGACAATATCCAATATTTTTTTACCAAATATAAGGATTTGTTGTCTCAACTCAAGGCTTGCAGGGTTGATAAATCTAAGGAGGAGAAACAAATGGTTCTTACCATTATTTCCAAACTTGGTCTGGAATACTCAGTGTTTGTATCCACATATCATTCAGTTAGGCTCACCTCTAGAGCTACCTAAAAAAGTCCTTCTCTTGAGGCCTTTATCGAGTCTCTGACGCAAGGGAAGACCAAGATCATTAATATGGGAAAAATCAAAGGCAAAAAGGTGCATGAACTTGTTGTGCAAGATGGTAGAAGTCACCAAAATAAAAAAAATCTAAACACAAATACAAATGGAAGGGACATGCAAATACAAATAAGGAAGGGTACTCAAAACCCTTCAATGATTCCTATGGATCCAAAGGTGGAAAGGGAAGAAAAGGGGAGAAATGCACTTACTGCCAATGAGGATTCCATCCAAAATTTGGATGCATCCAGAAAAACATAGATCAAATGGCACAAATACTTTAACAAAGCAACCTTGGAGATCGCATCCTCGAGGGCGCCAAGAAGAAGAAACCAAAAGATCTAAAACCCAAGAAAGGTAATTCTAGCCATGCTTTGATTGCCATTAACTTCTCTCTCGATGCTTGGATTGGTAGGTGCATCACACCACATGGAATCCATAAAGGAAGTATACTCTTCATTGGAAGCATGCAAAGGTCCTCCTATTATGATGGGGGACGACTCTCCAGTCAATGTCAATAGCAAAGGAAGAGTTGAACTCACAAACGGGAGCTTTGAGAATGTGCTACATGTTCCCAAAATCTCCATCAATCTTCTCTCCGTGTATCAGATGACAAACTTCGACATCGGAAAGAAAGTAATATTCACACTTGATGCAGTGGATATCTATGACATGCAAACCAATTCTAAATTTTTTACTGGTGAGGTAAATCACCAATTCAAACTCTACACATTTTCTTCATTTATTGAACGATATTTTTCATTACTTCTTATGCATGTTGATGAAAGAAGCAGGATATGGCACGAAAGGCTTGGGCATTTAAATTTCATATATATGAAATAACTTAGCAAGCAAGGAATGGTTGAAGGTCAACCTGACATCCACTTATCCAAAGACATTTGTGAGGGATGTGTTCTTGGAAAACCCCCTTAAGAGAAATTCAACAAAGGAAAGACTCAGAAGGCCTCCTCTCCTTTAGATATGATCCAAAATGATCTCATGGGCCCTTTTTTGAATCCATCAATCAGTAAATCAAGGTACGTGCTCATTTTTGTTGATGATTTATCACGCTATACTTGGACTTTCTTTCTCAGGCAAAAATTTGAGGTCTTTCCACACCTCAAAGATTTCAAAACCCTTGTTGAGACACAGTCGGGAAAGAAGATCAAAGTCCTCTGAACATATAATGGGGGGGAGTATGTCAACCATGAGATACACAATATTTGTCTTAAGGTCAGGATTCAATTGAAGCACACGATTCCTTATACTCCGCAGTAAAACAGATTTGTTGGCAAGAAAAATAGATCCCTAAAAGAGATGGCATCTTGCATGTTGCATGCAAAGACACTTCCACAGAGATTATCAGTTGAAGGACTTAATTTTACAACCTACATCCAAAATAGATCTCCCTATACATCTATCAAGGATAAGACCCCTTCGAGGATTGGACCAGCCTCAAACCGAAAGTGACCCACTTCCGTATATTTGGTTCTCATGCATGGGTCAAGATTCCCTATGAAAAAAGGAAGGAATTTGATCCACAAAGTACAAAGTGTATTTTTGTTCGATACCCCGACAGTGTGAAGGGATATAGACTCATTGATACCTCCATGGACCGGCTCATCATTGAGCGTAGTGTCCAATTCGAGGAAAGTATCTCACATATAAGTTTGCAGCCACATGCAAACACTTTTTTTCTTCCACCTGTCAGATATTATGAGCATGCACATGGCGACTCTTCTTCAGATGAGAGTTTGGATTCAGAGGATTCAGAGGATTCAGATGATTCAGATACCGAGTCAATACAGTCAGATACAGATTCAATGCATGCAAATGCATATGCAGAGACAAAGTCGAGGCCCAAGTCGGCCAAGACTACACTTAAGGATGCAAGAGATCTTATTATGGATCCAACTGATACCAGGAGGACTCGATCTGATTTCTAGGAGCCTCCTCTTGCACTCACTACCACTGAACCAATGTCACCCATGCATATTTTCTTGGTTCAATATTCAAATCCACAGTCCTATGGCAATGTTGTTGGGAATCCCTTTTGGGAATCTGCCATGCAGGAGGAGTACAACTCCCTCCTCAAGAACCAGATTTGGGATCTGGTTCTCCTTCCTTCAGGAAGGAAACTTGTCAGGTGCAGATGGGTCTACAGGACCAAGAGCGCAGCAGATGGACAGGTTAGCAGATATAAATCCAGGTTAGTTGCCAAAGGCTTTCAACAAGTGCAGGACATTGACTATGATGATACCTTCTCTCCAGTAGTGAAGATGGATTCCATACATTTTTCACTTTCCATTGCAACATCCAAGGGATGGGAAGTCTATCAAATGGACGTGAATAATGCTTTTCTTCATGGAGATCTCTCTCAGGAGATCTATATGGAGTAGCCCCAGGGCTTCATGAAGGATTCATCTTTGGTTTGTCGAATAAAGAAGTCAATTTATGGCCTCAAGAAATCCTCGAGGGAATGGTATGCCAAGATGGACTCCTACCTGATGTCACAGAACTTTGTACGTTGTAATTCATACCCAAACATTTACATGCTCAGGACGGTTGATTCACTTCTACTCCTAGTTTTGTATGTTGATGATTTGTTGATCGCCGGTTGATCGACTTCAACGATTTTTGTAGTCAAGAGGATTTTGCATGACAGGTTCTTGATGATGGACATGGGGCCGCTACATTTATTCCTTGGTCTCGAGATCAGTTAGGATGCATCAAGAATCAAATTGTCCTAGTCCAAGTATGCACGAGATCTCCTTGAGATATTCCACATGACATACTACAATTCTGCCTTGAATCCTTTCCTATAACAAGTTAGAATTGAGGATGGTGGGGACACTCCACTTGTGGAAAACACATTGTACAGACAGCTAGTGGGGAGCTTGTTATATCTCACACACTCTAGACCATAGCTCTCCTATGCAGTTGGAGCAGTTTCTTGGTTCATGTAAGAGCCACATGAGCTACATTGGAAGGTTGCAAAGTGTATACTTCGATACGCATAGGGCACCATCACCTTTTGGATTCGCTATGCAACAACTCTACATTGGAACTCATCAGGTTCATTGATTCTGACTAGGATGGCGACAACATTGATCACAAGTCCACATTTGGTTACTCACTCGATCTTGGTTTCAGGACCATCTATTGGTCAAGAAAGAAGTAGGTTTCTATTGCTCTATATTCAGTCAAGGTAGAGTATAGAGGGGTAGTTAACATAAACATTCAGGCTATGTGGCTACAACATTTTCTTACTGAGTTGGGCATTCATTTTCACTGGGTGATCTTCATTTGGTGTGACAACCAGAGAACTATGAAGTTCTGCAGAGATCCAGTTCAGAGATAGCGAATGAAGCACATCGAGATCCACATGCACTACATCCAGAACTTAGTACACAAAGTGATCATCGACTTGCATTTTTTTTCTTCAACAAAATAGACTGCAAACATCTCCACCAAGACCTTCACTGAGTAGAAGTTCCATTCTCTGCGTAGTCCTCTTGGAGTGAAGGACACAATTTCCTAGCAACTATTAGTTCTTTTTTTTTTTATACAATGTACCTTGAGGGGGGGGGCGATTCTCATGAGGTTTCCCCTCTTTCCTTGTTTATTTCAGTGTGTCTTTTGTATTTGGGTACCTAACATGGCCTCGTTGTCAAGACCCAATTTTTAGTTTCACCATAGTGATGTTCAGGGGGGGTGTTGGAGATACTTAAAACACACCTAGGATTTATTTTTCCTAAGGTTTTCCCTATGTTTATTAGTCATTATTTAGTCTCCTATAGTTTATGGAGAATATTCATTTTCCTACATTCTAGGAGAATATTCTCTTCAATTCACACTTCAGTTGGATCAGTTGAGTGGAGTCTTAATGCCACATTGGTTCCATCACCATGCAACATTGGGATCATCATTGCTAATGCACATTTTCCTTGGGATTATCACCAGACTAGCACATTATCCTCACTTCACCATGTTTCTGTCAGTTAACTAAAGACTGAGAGGCTAGTTAACTCAGACTAGGTGGCAATTAACTCAAGTAACTATCGATGTGTGTCCATATCACTCTAGACCACCACTATGGCGCATTGGCTTCTCTTCCAATGCACATTAGTCGAGTTATACAGAGTATATAATGTGTAAATTATCATTCATTCATTCGGTTAATACAATTCTTTGTTCTCTCTCTCGTTTCCATATTTTCTCATTTCTTCTACAAACTGTGCATGTCCTTTTCTATCTAGATCTTATCTGTGCAGGTTCATTCACATTTACAACATGCACTTCTTATGGATAGCAACATACAAACCTCTTCTGCAAGCATGTGTGTTGATTCCTTACAAACCCTGACATTTAGAGCTTCAAAACTGGAACACTTACACTAAAACAATACCTACAAGTCCTTTAGAAAGGTTCTGTCAACATAACTCTCTTGTTGGAACATGAAAATATCTTCAAATTCAACAGACAATTTATGTAGTACCCTAGAGTGAAGATCAAAATTTCATACAAATTTTCCAACAATAACATCAATCATGATAAAATCACCCCTCAAAAGTATTCCAACTATTGTATTTTTTGGGGTACAAGGATATTGTGTGGAGACTAGTGAGTCCAAGTGTTAGTCACAGTTGACACAAGATTATCCTTAGTGAAATACTAAAGGAAATGCCACTTTGATGGAAGTTCATTCTTCTCATGTCATGACCATATCTCGCAATTGCAAAATACAATACTCCTAATAAAAAACACATTACTAGGGTCTGATCTATGGATATAAACAAAAAATTAATTCACCTGTGTCTATTATCAACATGTTTTTCCCATATTAACAAATGAATATTTCTGAAATGGATTATTTATGGTGGTGTCCCTCAAAACTAGAAGATGATCTCAGTCATGATTTATGTGTTGCATTATTGGATGCTTCACATGTACTCTCTCATACCAATCAACCAAATATGCTCTGGCTATAGAGGGAGAGTCTGATGCTATGTCATCTTCTTCAGGGACAAAACTTGAAATTTATTTTGAGGATACCAAGACCATATCTAGGATGAGAGAATTTATATCCGTGTTAATGCCAATGAAACCTAAATTTGTTGATATGTGAATCAAGATGCCTAGGGTGTCAATTTGCATGTATGCCTCTAAGATATGGACTTAAAATGCTTCTCTTTGATCTCTCCTCAAGATCAGCTATTACAAAATCCTATTACTATGTGTACTCAACATTTTAAAATAGCATGTTGTATCCTTCGTTTGGAAAACTACTGTTGGAAAACACATCTCAAAGGCATATAAGGGCTCACTTGAAGGCCATAAGAATGTGGTCTATCATAACATCCATAAAACAACATATTTATGACATAAACCTGATGTGATAAGAGGCTAATTTTGTATCTAGATGTTGGATAATCAATTCTGGCAAGCTACTACAGGATATCAATTTCAAACTTCTTCATAAGATAGAAATAGGTTTTGTTTTTGCTACTTTGATTAAATCTACCAGGAAGCCAAGAATGCATTATGTTGTCATACAATTCTTCCTTTCTCCCTTGTGATTCTAGCTTGCATTTTTATCTTTATTGAGAGAAAGATATGAGTGATTAACCCATTCAATGAGTATAACTCCTTTAAAAATAACACCATACAAGTGCACAATAAACTCCTTACATCCTTTCACCTCTGCTAGAAATGACCTTAGGAAAAGAGTGCTAAATGACTACTGGAATATTTCCCACATATTGTTGGAAAAATCCTTGAGAATGTTGGTGTAATTTTGAGGGATAACACCTTGCAATCATTTCATTCTATATGGCTATATGTCCTTGAGATATTATGTCAAACACGAGACATGCATTTTCATTTTTCATAAATATAAATGAGTGCACTATCAACAAAAGTGTTAAACCCTAATCCACTTCTAATGTTGTAACCATGGATCTCCTTACCTTAATGCAAAGTTGTTAAGAAGGCATACACTAGTATAATAGTAGATATCATGACAAATTCTGATTCCAAAATCAAACTTCTAGTCCATTTGGAGAATATTCCTAAGGAAAACCCTTGAGTACTTCCCCTCGTTTTGAGGATGGTACCTAGGGTAAACCCTAGAATATTTAGGGAACAAGGTTGGTCAACAACAAGGCTTGAAGGAATTACAATAATATACTCATTAAGAGCTCAACATGTCACTTGCGGGAATTGAACTAGGGTGGGGAGGATAAAAATCATTCCTCCCAACCACCTGAGCTAAACCCAATCGACATCAATGCCAAAAAATATATTACATGGATACCAAAATAATGCATAAAAAACATCCATGAGAAAATTTCATAGATAGCTTTGGGTCTAAATCATCTTAATATCATGCATTCTAAACAAAAATATAGTTTAATCCCAAGCAATATAAGCAATGGAGAAACAATGTCTAAACTAGTATTCAGACTAATGCATTTAGTTCCATAGAAAATTTGAAAGAATTAAAGGTCACCTTGATAACAATATTTGAATCTAAGAATGACCAACTTTGGGCCTTTAATCAATGGATTCACATGAAGCAAGTAGGTAGTGTTATGAATTATAGCCACAAAATGGAATCTTTGATGGCTCAACCCCCAATGGAATCTTTTACAACTCAACCCCCAATATGTCACTGCCATGTTGGGTTAGTTTTCAAGAAAATATTGTCTCCAAAAACATGTATATTTGTCTCAGATGAAAAGTAATGCACAATACACAATATAACTAGAAAAACAATTGTTACCTGCACCCTAGACTTCAAGTTCTACCTCCAATGGTGCTATCCTGAAAGACGTGGTAGTATTTATACTCATTTAGGGAATATACGAAAAATTTTTTAATTGGAAAAGTGATCTACATAAGAAGTATAACATAAACAAGATAAAACCCAATTTCAATATAATGGTGACAGGGTGAATATCAAGAACCTTTAACACGGATATAAATGGAGTGGGTAAGAACCTTTTATATTGAAGTTATCTATCGGGTTTGCAGGAAGGATGAGGAATTTATAAACCAAGTAGCTTGAAAGAAAGATGGAGTTGGGATAGAGAAGGTTTAGAAAGTAAAATATTAGTGTTAGAAATAGGGAAAAGAACAAAAATAATACTTTTCAATTTTTTTTGTTTACTAGATCAGCGAGCACACAACAGATCTAAATAAAGATGTCTGATTAGAGGCAAATAAAAAATACAATAGATCCGAAAACAACAATTATAGATCTGAAACAACAATTATTTATGAGCATGTAACAATTAGTTCTCTGAACAAGTAAAACATAAACTAGAACTAGTAGATCTAAACTTGAAACAAGTAAATCAAAACTGAAGCAAATGCAACTGAAAATTAACTCTGAGATTTACCTCTTGAACAATGAGAGAAGAGCTTGGCACACAAGTGAATTTAAACCTCTGCAATATGCTCAGATCTATTTTAGGCTGATGGATCATCCACTTAGGGTTTGATCTCTATCAAGGAGAACATAGGACTGTTTTTCCAAAAGAGAAACCCCATGGAATATGTGACAAAAAACCCAAACAGTTTACTTAAACAACAAACTCTTATAACCAATAACACACAGGAATGAATCTGAGATGTGAGAGAGAAGTTTACATAGTCCACAAGTCCCTTTATCAGTTGGGACAACAAGCCACAGGAACCTCTCACCTGGCAGCTAGCGGAGGTAAGGCAGCCAAGGAGGGAGCCCAGAAAAATGGTCCTGACTCCTTCTAGATCAGATATGCACATAAGAAATGGGACGACAACCTACAACATGTTGGATTACTGAGAGGGGGGGGTGAATCAATAATAGCGTAATTATAATATTTTTTCTTCAAATGTTATATCATTGTAGAATTATTATCCAATAATGAGCAATAAGAAATAAACAATCACACATATACACAGTACACCAGTGTTTTACGTGGAAACCCAAATCGGGAGAAAACCACATAATGTTTTTTCTTATATGTCTTGAAGAATTACATTCATT
>JZKD02S1636146.1:111255-122609 GCA_000966675.3 Picea glauca | reverse complement strand
TCTGGAATTGGGTGCACGTCTATGAAACGATCGATATTGAGGTGCCTAGATCGACGACACACAAGCAATTCCGGACCCCCTCTGTCATTCTGCTTTTAATAAAGGGGGGGGGGATTTGGAATGGTGTGGTATTGATGTAGGGCCCCCTTCCTGTCATGTCACCTTCTCTATCGCTTCCTCCACTACCATCTGTTCTCCACTTGACCATGTGACGGGGCCCATTCCCTTGGGCCCCTCCTCATCCTCCTACATTTGTTCCGCTCCCTTCCACGTCGGCCTCCAATAAATAATGTGTCCCCCATTACCATTTTATCCCGTCATCTTCGCCCCTTATTCTTGCCATGTGTCTCACCCCTGTTGTTTCCATGATCACTCCCTTTCCCCTTTCCACACCAAGCATGCCAGATCCTCCACGCCCTATCCATTAGAAAGTTCAACTGATCCAGGTGGCACCATGAGGAGACCTCCACGTCCCGGAGGACAGAATTGACCAAGATTGTGCTCGATCCCAAGAAAGCAATTATTGAAGTTGTTGGAGGTGGCTAGACATCGTCTCCGCCATAAATGGAAAGTCCAACAAAGGATTAAAATCATGTTGATTCATCTGCAGGACATTCAGGAGTCTAGTTGCGTCTGTCATAAGTGCACGATCGTCCAGAGTCTACATGCGCAGACTGCCAAAAGACATGCAAACGCAATGTTTTTAATGCAGTGTCTCGTTTTCGCCGTTGTTGTTTTGTTTTGAGTATATGTAGGTGTTTTTTCCATTTTGTAATCTATCGATGGTTGAGCTAGGCTCTAGATTGTAAAGTTTTAACGAAGCACTGGTTGCTCTGGTTATGTATTGGCACTTGAGACTTCTTGCCTTAATGTCAACTTCTTTCTATCTCTTTGTTTACACTATGTTAGAAAAACTCGAAATTGGAGGATCCAGTCGAGTTTCACTGTTATAGGATGATGTAGGTTGGATCACTATAATTGTTGCATTGTCTCTAATCAGTTCTTGTATTTTCTCAACGCTGAATGATTTGGAATTGGAGGATCCAGTCAAGTCACCCTTTAGTTCCCCGAAACTCAGAACCAAGAGGATCTTGTATTCTGAGCTTTTCTTCCTCAAGCTGTTAAAAGTCCTGATGCCTGGGGCAGTCTTGCTCACTCATCTCACCAAGTCTTCCACCTGCTCATTTTACAATCAATTCACTGACGGAAGTTAGATCAAGACCTCCTTTGTTCTTTACATACCAGGCCTGGTCCCTAAGTTAGAAGGATACCTTCCTAGGTCTCTACCCATTTGATCACCCATTAATTTATTCATGACATAAACTGATCAGCATTGGGCTCTGCTCTTGTCGCAATCCAGGAGTGACTTCTAATGCTAACATTTCTGGTGCTGTTGCCGGGGACAAAGTTGAATATTTTCCCCAGGATTGAACGACAATGATTAAATGATTCTGACGGTGCATCAGATATCAGAACTATCAATATTTCTACTGTGCAGCTGGTGACTCCACTGATGCGAATCCATTGGGCGACCCCACTAGTTCTAACCCATAAGCGACTCCATTGTTTCAGCCGTGGCTTCTAGAGGCAGACACACAAGGTCTGCTCCTCAACTGTCGTTAGCGCCACCTGAAGCTGACCCAGAGAATATCATCAGAAAGGGAAATTCCTCTGAAGGCAGTACTTCTACTGCTAAAACAGGTATTTCTAGTGATTTTCAAGATTTTGTAGAAATTCCAACCCCTTCATTTCGTCCTGTTTTATTACCGTCTGTCGGAGTTTCTCATAGTCTAAATTTTGGGAGTGTTCCTGCTGGATTTTCTCCTCCTAGTCTCAAATTAGTAGGAGAAACTCTTGTCACTCCCCTCTCCCCCAAGGTGGTACCCTGGTTCAGACCCAACGCCTTTGAACATTCTCCTACCTTGGGTTTTACTACCCCTCCTCCTGTTATTACCATTGTTGAGGGAAGAGAAATTTCTGTGCCTTTGAGCCCGCAAGCATGTTCTCCATATTTGCTGTAGTTCCCCTCCCATTCTGTAAGCTCAGCTCCTGTCTTTCCACTTCAAACCTCATCTCCTCCTAGTTCCCCCACACCTGTTGTTCCTATTGTTGGTGCCAATCCTCCTCTAAATAGAATGGACGCCATAGTAGCTGCCAGATATGCTCCCTTAATCCTACCTCAACCTATGAATCCTCTCCCTACTAGAGATTACCTGAAATATATGCCCAAGTTCACTGGGGAAGAGGACATAACTGCAAAAGAGAACCTGCCTTCTTTCTATAGTTATGTAGACAACCTAAACATTGAAAATGAAGATGGTTGGATGAGATTCTTCGTCCAGAGATTGGACGGCGAGGTGAGGAAGTGGTTTAGGAGATTGGCCCCCGGATCTATTGCTGGGATTGAATCTCTAGATAGTTATTTCCTGAGGTAGTGGGGAGATAAGAAGGATTTCATGTATTACATGACATAATTCAGGTCTTTGAAGAGAATGGGAGGAGAGTTTGTTTTAGATTTCTCCAAAAGATTCAATAAGATGTATAATAAGATCCCTGCTGAGATAAAGCCCACAAAAGTCTTTGCCAAAATTTCTTATGCTAGTGCATTCGACCCTGACTTTTGTTTTCTATTGAGAGAAAGAAGAGCTACTTCCCTAGATCAAATGCAAGATGCGGCCATAGAGGTGGAATCTAATGTATTGGTAGTTGACAGACTAAGGAATAAGACTGATGCAGACATGAGAAAGGGAAGATCCGAAGGCTCAACTTCTAGCACCTCTGTGCCTCACCCTCAAGTGGATGAATTGACCAAGATAGTGAAGTCTTTGTATGCAGAGATGGAGAAAATGAAGGTGGAGGGGAAGCAAGCATATAGAAATCCTCAAAATGCCAAAAACAAAGGAAGCTTTAGGAGGCCAAACAATATTGCTCCCCTGACTATGCAGAGAGACTAGAGAGGAAGAGATAGAGAAGACCAGAAAATTCAGGCCCCTCTTCAAAATAATTTTGTGGCTGATGAAGAAGAAGGGGAAACAAACGGGCTTGATCCCGAAATCCACTACTTCAGAGAAATTCCTCCTTTTCCTGATCTCACTCAATCAACATACGAGGAATATCTCATGGACAGTCAGCTAAATGAACTTAGCAAGGGAGACAAGGCTAGCAGCAACCAAAGCAGGTAACCTGAGGTCCAAGAAAAAGATAGGAGCACCTGATGTTCCTGAACAACTCACTAGAGCAGAGAAACCTGTTAATGAAGTAGCAGAAAACAATGAAGGTAAGAAAGCCCAACCCCTCTCTCCAATGGTCTAGAGTCATGTTCCTGAAGTAAGAGAAATCCCAAAGCTTACATCTTTTAACTTTGAGCATGAAATTCAGAAAATTAGAATCCCTGTGCCCCTCTCCAAACTGATCAAACATGAAGTGTTCAAAAAATGCCTCTTCAAGCTATTACAGGCTGAAACCTCATGCCTTCCCACAGACTCCATCAATTTGCAAGAAGAAAAGCCTGCAGTCATTCTAGGTCCTATGGTAGAAGACATGAACGATTCATCCCCTCCCTTATACACATCCTTGAACATACATGACAAGGTTCTGCACAATTGTTTGATGGATTCAAGGGATTCCCACAACCTCATGCCCAAAACTGTCATGGAAGAATTAGGACTAGAAGTCACTAGAGACTATCATGATCTCTATTCCTTTGACTTCAAGAAAGTTCAATGCCTAGGAGTCATCAAAGACCTGGTCATGACCTTGTTTCAATTGCCCATGAAAAGTGTGGTCATGGACATTGTAGTGGCTGATGTCCCCCCCAAGTTTGGTATGTTGTTATCAAGATATTGGATAAAAAGACTGGGGTGAACTCTATAGATGGACCTAACCTATGCTACTATTCCAGTGTTTGGAGGGGAACATAGGATACTATACAGAGAAGCCCAGCTGGCCTATATAATCAGTGATAAAGCCAATCCTACCAACCATCCTAACTTTTCCCTTGATACTGATTTAGGTTCCAGTCTAATGCAACTCACTAATGCCCCCGAGCCTCTTCTAAAACTTAGAAAGCAGCCCACCACTTCTCCTGAATTTTCTTCCCCCATCACCTCCATCTAGAAAATGTTTTTTGATGGAGCCTCTTCCAGGGAAGGCGCTGGTACCAGAGCATTTTTTGTGTCACCTACTCAGGAAACCATATCTCTATCATATAAGCTAGAATTTGAAACAACCAACAATGTGGTAGAATATGAAGCTCTTGTTCTAGGATTAAGAGCTGCAAAGGGAATGGGAATTCAGGATGTAGCAGTGTTTGGGGATGAAGAATTGATAGTCCAAYAGATCAGAAGCGCTTATCAAGCCAAGCATCCTCGACTYAGGAGTTACAAAAATGAGGTATGGGACCTAATCRACAGTTTCTTCTCAACATTTAATATTTCTTTCGTTCCAAGACAGAAGAACATAGTGGCATATTCCTTGGCTACATCAACAAGCAATTTCAAAGTGCCCTTGCCACCTAAATTCARATATGATGTAGAAGTAAAATACAGGCCCTCCATACYTGACAATGTCAAACATTGGAAGGTGTTTGAGGATGATCTGGAKATCAAAAGATTCTTGGAGACTRTTGAAGAATTTTCAGAGATGCATATTGACCAAGACTCTGATTTTGAAGAAAATCTTGATGGTGGTAATTTTCTRAGTAAGATTGCAAAGCGTGACATTGTGCAGCTGCCCAACAATCATATTCCAAGGGGACTGGTCCCTTTGGAAAGSATTTTTGATAGMAATGAKWTGGCATTAAAAGGGAAAATCTCAGAGGATGATGMTGATACAACTCAGTGCAACATTGGCGYCGAGAATGAACCCAAGTTTGTCAGATTGTCAAGGAGTCTAACAAAGGAACAGAGGGCTGAATATGCTGAACTATTGAGGGAGTTTGCTGATGTTTTCGCCTGGAMCTATGAAGATCTCAAAACTTATGACACTTCTGTCATYGAGAATAAAATYYCAGTTAAAAAGGAGGCAAATCCATTTGATCTGAAAATAGGGGGCTGACTTGTTATKCTATGCAAGARCCCTCTACTTCATTAAAATAAAACTTTACAKGACCTTGCTCCATGTGTTAAAATATGCAAGATGAATTATGTGTCAAGTTTATGCATCTTCTTTTAAATGTTCATGTGTGAGGAAATGTTCTTTTAAATGGTTAAATATATACTTTAAATAAATACAAAACAACATAACTTGCAGGAAATAAACCATCAAACTCACAACAATAACAAGATGATAAAGGAGTTCACCCCTCTCTGGGCTACATCTCCTTGAGCCTCCTTGAATGGACTTGGCTCTCTGGGATTAATTTGTCAAAGATTATTTTAGAAGATGATGCTCAACTCCAATGGATTAACTGACTATAGCATTGGGTTTAGAATACATAAAACCCCCAGAAATGACTAATAGAACTCTGAAAACGGATCATGGCTCATCCAGGCATGACCTCTTCTACATGTGGCCTTGAGCTTCCTTGAGCTTCTTTGTGGAAAAAACACATGTAAAAGTCCTCAAATGGATCTGAAACCTATCCCAAAGTGTTCAAAGCATAATAATTAGCCAAAAATGATTATTCAATCACAAAAAACAAACATGGGCTCATCTGAGCATGACCTCAAACAATGAGGGTTTCAAGCTCCCTGGAGCTCTCTGAAACTTCAATGGTGAAAAACCTCCAAAATAAGTCTTCAAATGGATTTGAAAATAGTTCCAATGGATTCAGAACGTCCAAAAACCCCTAGCTGGGTTTTTTCGACACCTCATTTGGCAGAAAAATGAAGAAGATGGGCCTCTTAGCATTTTCTTCCTTCAAGCTYGTTGTCTCTAGTTTGCCAAAATGCACCTCTGTGTGCCCAACCTARCACACACGCTCAAATTCATGCTAAAARCTAGCACCGGTGTGAAACCACATAATATTGCAAATTGTAGGATAGTTATGGGCGCGCCTAGCCYCTAACCACCAAAGCTTTGGTCACAAGGGTCACCATGTGACCTCGCGCTAATACAAAAAGGGCTAACCTTTAAAACCAACTATTAAGCGCCAAGTKTCTAGCGAATGATTGGTTGTAACCGTTTAAACCAAAATCCAAATTTCCGCGCACACAAGATGTGGCAAAGGGTCATATGGGYAGAGGTCATATGAAACTGGAGGCTGAYTGTTCAAAACRCGTGCCAAATATYCGTGTAGTGGTCACATGTTAAACACATAAAACTGGGGGCTTTGAATTTGTTTAAAACGCGTGCGCAAATGACACAGTCATGTGRTATTGTATACGACCAGGGGCTATCTRTTTAAAATTACCAAACTCGCGCCAAAGMTCTGTGTGTGGTCACATGAATATGGGTTGTGYGACCRGGGGYTGGGCTAARCCCCAGCCCRGACCCCCACGCCAACCATGCAACAATGAAAATTTAAATAAATATAAACTCATATATATGTCAAGGAACAATGTATGGCACGCCGGTTGGGCGACCATTGCCAAAACATTGYAGGCATGTGGAGGTCGCGGGGTCGAGTCYGGTGGACTCCATAAAAGTTTTATACAACCAACCAATAACAGGGTGCCATGTGGCTGCCCACGACTGGGCCACGTGGCACCAAACCACTTGCCAAAATAATGYCATGTGTCATCAAATGATTCGTTCAAACTTCCAACTYAGCACATGCCATGTGTCATACGGTTCTGCCAATTTAGCTCTGCCACGTCATTRTACGAACATGCCATGTCAGCATCCGTACRGATTGTATGGACTATATAGTCAGCACAATTTTTTTTTACCTGTTTGGMRATTCGAACAGATGACRATATCTYTCTCATCTGACGTTCGTTTGAACCCAAATGAGTTGCGTTGGGTTTGTGAYGATGAGGGCTACACACCYGTTYGTTTTGAGGCCATTMTGAGAACTTTGATTTTTGAGCTAAATTTTGACCCTTGGTCCAGATTTTGATCACCATTTAGGCARAAGCTAAKACATATCAATCCTATGTTGCTGCCTATCATGGAGAGAGAAGTGAAGAAGYTGCTACATGCCCAGATCATCGTGCCATTGAGATATTCAGAGTGGGTGGCYAACTTGGTCTCTGTAAAGAAGAAGGATGGAGAAATTAGACTCTGTGTAGATTTTAGAAACCTAAATAGGAGCTCACGAAAGGACAATTACCCCTTACCAAAKATGGAACATATATTGCAGAGGGTAACAKGAGCATCTAGGATTTCCATGATTGATGGCTTCTCTGGCTACAATCAAATCTCTGTTCTGCCTGAGGACAGGGAAAAGACAACATTTACCACTCCATGGGGMWCATTCATGTATGCTAAAATGCCTTTTGGGTTGATGAATGTAGGGGMAACATTTCAACGATTCATGGACATAGATTTCATTGGGGAAAAGGATAATTTTGTGGTCATCTATTTGGATGACATAACAGTCTTTTCCAAATCTGATAAAGAACACTGTTGTCATCTCAGGAACGTTTTTATGAAATGCAGGAGTTTTGGCCTCTCATTGAATCCCAAAAAATCTCTGTTCGCCATGAAGGAGGGAAGGTTACTGGGCCACATAGTATCAGCAGAAGGATTCAAAATTGATCCTAGTAGAGTTGAAGAAATCCAAGCCTTGGCAATACCAAGATCTAGGAAAGAAGTCCAGTCTTTCCTTGGTAAGATTAATTTTCTAAGGAGGTTTGTTTCTAACTTTGCTGAGGTGGTAAAGCTTATAATAGCCATGTTGAGAAGGGAAAATGAAGTGAGATGGACCTCTGAATCTCAAAATTCCTTTGAGAAGATAAAGAAGGCCTTAACATAAACTCCTATGCTTATCAGTCCCGATTACTCAAAGGATTTCCTTATTTTCTCCTTTGCCTCATCTGACACAGTGGTTGTTGTTTTATTACAGACAAACGAGGCTGGGCAAGAGAAACCTATTTCCTATTTTAGAAGATCACTAAGGGATGCCGAGGTCAGGTACGACATTATGGAGAAGCAGGCCTATGCCCTGGTAAAGGCTCTCAAAGCCTTTAGAACCTATGTCCTGCAGTCGAAGACCATTGCCTATGTCCCATCTGCCGCTGTTAAGGACATTCTTATTCAGCCTGATATAGATGGGAGGAGGAGTAAGTGGATAGCCAAGATCCTCAAGTTTGACTTGGAAATAAGGCCTACGAAATTAATCAAAGGTCAAGGTTTAGCCAAGCTATTGGTTGAAGCAAATTGCAAAGCTTTGGGGGTAGGTTTCATCAATGAATGCTCAGAAAATCAGCAGGATCAACTGTCTGATGTAGACCCTCAAGAAGAACCCCCGTTGGCTCTATGTCCTTGGTATAAGGATGTCATATATTTTCTACAAGAGTTGCAGCCTCTAGATGGCCTGCAAAGAAACAAGGCAAGAGATTTGAAGCTCAAAGCAGTCAGATACTGCCTTGTCAATCAAGTTTTATATTGGAAATACCCCCTAGTGGTGCTTTTGAAATGTATGAATCCACAAGAGGCTGACATGATCATTGTTGAATTTCACAGCAACCTATGTGGAGGGAATCATTTCTAGAAGATCATAGCCTACAAAATCCTCAGGGCTGGGTACTACTGGCCCACCTTATTCACTAACATATGTAGAAAGGTCAGAGCCTGCATCAAATGCCAAAGATTTTCAGGAAAGCAACAACTTAAATCTCTTCCTTTAAAGCCTGTAGTTGTTTCGGGACCTTTCCAACAATGGGGCCTAGATTTTATTGGATAAATCCACCCTCCTTCCAGTGGGCAACACAGATGAATCCTAACTGCCAAAAATTTCTTTACTAAGTGGATAAAAGCTATTTCCACCAGGAGTATTTCCCACAAGGTAATCATTGGATTCCTGGAAGACCTCATCACAAGATTCGGTTTCCCAAACAAAATTGTCATTGATAACACAGCCTCTTTCAAGGTTGAGCCCTTAGCCAAGTTCTGTGAGCAATTCAGGATCAAACTGATTCACTCCACCCCATACTATCCCTAGGGCAATGGTTTAGCAGAGTCCTCCAACAAAAGCCTAATAAGGATCATCAAAATACTATTGGAGGACAACAAAAAGGTCTGGGATTCAAAGTTGAAATTCACTCTATGGGCCGATTGAGTGACCACAAAGAGATATTTAGGCATCTCCCCTTTCCAATTGGTTTATGGAGCAGAAGTTGTTTTCCCTTCTCAGCTAGCCATTCCTGTAGCAAATTTCTTCTAGGATTATCAAGAAGAGCCTGATGATATGATCAGAAGAATTCATCAACTGGTAGAGGTTCAGTAGGCCAGAGAGCAGGTAATGAACAGAATTCAGGACCATCAGCAGAAGATCAAGCCGACTTTTGACAAAAGGGCCAAGAAGGAAGAGTTTCAGATAGGAGACCTGGTGCTGAAATGGGATGCTCCTAAAGAAGACAAGGGTAAACACGACAAATTTGAAGCCCTATGGGTCGGGCCCTTCAAAATCTCTGAAGTGTTTTCAAATAATACCTATAGGTTGCGAGATTTGAAGGATCAAGAAGTTTTCAATGGCCTTGTGAATGGGAATTTCTTGAAAATATGTTTTTCTTGAGCCACACATGGCTCATCTGCGATTGTATATATTGTTTTTCTTTTATATTTAAGTTTTAAATAATGATTCCATAGCCGAAAAACAAGGCACTGAAGCTACAAAAGAGTTCTCGGAAGCCCATAGGGGGCGTGTCGTCCCACATGGAGCCTAATGTTAGCACATAATCATGTTGGGGGTGCTCTCCTGAAAGAAGCGTCCCCTTGGGCAAAGAAAGAAATTTGGAAAACCCTTTTTTCCAAAGTTTAGAGGGTGGGCATGTCATTTTTATGACTAGGCAATTTCAGACAGCTGAGATCTGCTCACCCAGATCTGTGGTTGAGGTTCCATTCCAGATCCCCCTTTCCATTCTGCCTTTAACCAGGGGAGGTCTAGAATTGGGCGCACATCTCTCAAACAGACGATATTGAGGCGCCTAGATCGATGATGCTCAAGCAATTTCAGACCCCCTCTACCATTCTTATTTTAATAAAGGGGGGGGGTCTGGAATGGTGTGGTATTGACGTAGGGCCCCCTTCCTGTCGTTTCATACCGCTTCCTCCCCTACCATCTATTCTCCACTTGACCACGTGACAGGGCTCGTTCCCTTGGGCCCCTCCTTGTCCTCCTACATCTGTTTCGCTCCCTTCGACGTCAGCCTCCCATAAATAATGTGTCCCCCATTACCATTTTATCCCGTCACCTTCACCCCTTCTTCTTGCCATGTGTCTCACCCCTGTTGTTTCCATGATCACTCCATTTCCCCTTTCCACGCGAAGCATGCCAGATCCTCCACGCCCTATCCATTAGACCGTTCAGTTGATCTAGGTGGCACCATGAGGAGACATCCACGTCCCAGAGGGCAGAATTGACCAAGATTGTTCCCGGTCCCAAGAAAGCAGTTATTGAGGTTGTTGGAGGTGGTTAGACATCGTCTCCACCATACATGGAAAGTATGAAAAAGGATTAAAAGCATGTCGATTCATCTGCAGGACAGTTAGGAGTCTGGTTGCGTCTGTCATAAGTGTACGATCGTCAAGAGTTTGCATGCGCAGACTTCCAGAAGACATGCAGATGCAATGTTTTTAATGCAGTGTCTCATTTTCGTTGTTGTTGTTTTGTTTTGAGTATATGTAGGCATTTTCACCATTTTGTAATCTATCGATGGTTGAGCTAGGCTCCTGATTGTAAAGTTTTAACGAAGCACTGGTTGCTCTGGTTATGTATTGGCACTTGAGACTTCTTGCCTTATGAATGTCAACTTCTTTCTATCTCTTTGTTTACACTGTGTTAGAACAACTCAAAATTGGAGGATCCAGTCAAGTTGCGCTATTATAGGATGATGTAGGTTGGATCACTGTAATAGTTGCATTGTCTCTAATAAGTTCTTGTATTTTCTCAACACTAAATGATTTGGAATTGGAGGATCCAATCAAGTCACCCTTCAGTTCCCCAAAACTCAGAACCAAGAGGATCTTGTATTATGATCTTTTCTTCCTCAACCTGTTGAAAAGCCTGATTCTCGGGGTAGTCTTTCTCAATCATCTCACCAAGTCTTCCACCTGCTCATTTTACAATCAATTCACTGACGGAATTTAGATCAAGACCTCCTTTTTTATTTACATACTAGGCCTAGTCCTTGAGTTAGAATGATACCCTCCTAGGTCTCTACCCATTTGATCACCCATTAAATTTATTCATGACATAAACTGATGGGCATTGGGCTCTGCTCCTGTCGCAATCCAGGAGTGACTTCTAA
>JZKD02S1636146.1:90952-103078 GCA_000966675.3 Picea glauca | reverse complement strand
TTTCTTGACATTTCACATGAATTTCCATAGAATATACTAACTAGATCCAAAAACCAAAGACATGAAATATGGTACTACACATATAATATATTATCAAGGAAAAAACAAGCTACATTGAATGAAAATTTACAAGTTAAATGAGTACATCAATAAAAAAAACATACTAACCTTGCAAGTTCAAAATACGAGCTATGTAGTTCGAGAATTGGATTTTTTCAATCGGTGGGTGACGGAAAAAATAAACAACCCAAACAAAAGCCACGAATAGTGTCACAACTATAACAATTGTGTCGCAAAATCTCTTAAAGTCAGGTATATAGAGATCAACTAGTCAACTAGCTGTTAGAAAATGCTTTTTGAGATAGGCAAAATTATTGTGGCAATAGCGACGAACTTTCATGGCAATAGAGATGAAAATCCTGACCAAGTTAAAAACCTATTTGTGGCTATATCGATGAACTTTCGTGGCAATATTGATGAAAATCCCACCCTATTTAAAAAAAAAACATGAAAATAATGGAAATGTGAAATTTTTTTGTGGAATAATCCGCCCATATGTAGTAGTGTGAGATATTCTATGAGTTCTCCTGGTGGTATCATGGCCTAGCAAGGGTGGCATGTTGTAGAGATAATAAGTGTATCAAATCCTACAATTGGGTGGAAAGCAATTCACCCTTAATCAATTGGTTGATGGATGTTTGAAAAAGTAAAATATTATCTTATACTAATTCACCACCCCCCATATTAATATAAATGTGTGCTCAACAGTTGGTATCAAAATGTGTTCTTTCGAAAATAGTTTAACCAATGGAAGGTATATCTCAGGAGCACACTTGGACGATCAAGAAGGTTTCTTCACAAACATGGCTCCATTTTTTGACTGAAAAAACTATTCCTTATGGAGAATAAGGATGCAAACCTATTTAATGGCTCTTGGTTTTGATATTTATCAATCATTCATGACTGTCTATATAGCCCCAACAACTCTACCAACAGATGTGGTCGGGAAGAATCCTAGTGAAAATAATGCATAAACCATGAATGCCATCTTGTGTGATCTATAATAATCTGAGTTTTTCAAGGTGATGCATTGTGGATTGACAAAAGAAATTTGGGTCAAGATTTGAAATATCTATGAAGGTGATGACAAGGTTAATAAAGAAAAGCTCCAAACTCATAGAAGACAATTCAAGAGTTTGGAAATGAAAGAAAAAAAAATGTTGCATCTTATCTCCTTCGTTTGAATGAAATTTTCAACACCATCAGAGGACTTGGGGAAAATGTTGAAGAATCAATGATGGTACAAAAGTTGTTAAGGTCACTTCCCTTAAAATTTGATGCCAAAGTCTCTTCCATTGAAGAAATGAAGGATCTTAATAAACTGAAAATGGATGAATTACATGGTATCCTGACATCATATGAAATGAGGACAAAGAAAGAAAATTCATCAAAGAAAGAAGCATCCTTCAAAAATTCAAAGAAGAAAAAGAAAAAAGAGAATGAATCAAGAAATAACTTTGACAATGGATTAGATGCAATGGAATCCCATTTTGTGAGGAAATTCAAGAAAGGATCTATAAAATATAAATGTAAGTTTCCCTTTAATTGCTTTAATTGTGGAAAAGTAGGACATTTTTTTTCGATAAGTGTCCATATGCAAAGGATGCAAGTAGTGACGATGAATATGACCATAACATAAAGAAAGGGAGAAAACATCATCAACAAAAAAAGAACCAAAAACAATAATATAATGAAAAGAAGAAATCTTATAAGCAGAAGAAGAGTCTCTACTCAAAAGGGGTTAGTGACTCGTTTGAAAAAGTAGTGAAAGAAGTTTCGATAGTGATAGAGAAGAAACTATCTATATGGAAATCGAAACAAATATTGATGAATAAAAATGAAAAGAAATGATGGTTTCAAAACAAGAGGAAAATGCCAAAATAGATGGGGAAGTGGATATTAAAGAAGAACTCATGTGTGCCTTAAGTGAAATAAAGAAGTTTACGAAAAAGAATTTAAAACAAAAGGAGTAGTTGTAGAAATATGAAGAAGAGGATCGTGATACAAAAGAAAAAATGTCACAAAGCCTTGAAGAAAAATAGAAGAATATTGTCAGCCTAAAATTTCAACTAGAAGAGGCAAAAAGGATGGAAGAGGTGGTGAGAATCCAATTGAAGAAAAAGGAACAAAATTGCGAAGAGCTAGAATAAAAAATTGTTTCCTTAAGAAAGGAATTGAAGAAAACAACTATTAAGTTGAATAGAAGCTTGAATTTTGAAAAGAGTATTGAAACCTTAGAAAATATCATAAATTATCAAAGGTATCCATTCATTAATACAGGTTTTAGATATGATCTTGTTGTTTCCTCCCTACCTACACATGGCCTTGCTACAACCAGGGAAGTTTTATTTGTTGTAGGTGGAGTTTAGAATGGTTTTCCAGAAGAACAACCTACTGTTGATTGTGTTGAACATATTGATGAGTTTCTCGTTCCTCACATGCCAGAATTTTAGCATGATGCTAATATGTTGGGTTTTTCTTCTCCTGTAAGTGAACTTGGCCATAATCCTACTTCCTTTGATCAACCAAAAAAAACAATCGTGCCCTATCATTATCCTCACATTAAAAATTGAAGGAATGCCAATCATGCTTTCATATCTTTGCACAAGAGATGTGAAATACAAAATTGCAGACCAATACCAACTACCAGGATAGATTGTGGTTGGATTGATGGATCGTCATGGAATCATTTGACTATATGTTTGAGGAATTCATATCATTGTGTATCATCGTCTTTACAATTGTGTAGAGTTCCTCTTACTTACCTATGGTTTCCTCGGAAGTGGTTGACTGAGAATTGACCCGACATGACAATCAACTAGAGTTTCAACTGAGTGTTCGACGATTGATTTTTGATTGGATTTTCCTTCAACTACAATTTTGGACGAGAACGATTGCTACTACTTATTGATCCCTCAAGGGGGGAATACTTGAATTTGTTGATATGTGAACCCAACTGATTTCTTCTTTTTGACTCGATTGTTTCTTGTTCAATTGACTTAGATTTGCCGAGACAGACTGAACCATGTTCAAATATTATTGGATATTGATCCAAGAGGTTCTAGGAATGCCCACAGAGGTCTAGGAGGATTTGGAACACTCACATAGGTCCAAAAGGATTTAGAATTTCTCAAAATTCAATAATCCCAGGTTCTCTTGAAAACACCATCAATGCATAGAGCTCGATGATATATTTCCAACGATGCAAAAATCACCTCAAAGGAAGTTCGTATGAAAAAGTTATGGATGGTCAAAGTTCAGGTCAAACCAGGGAAAAAAGGCAAAATTCAACAAGGTAAAAGGTGTCACGTGTCACAATTTCAAGGGTGACATGTGGCATGATCGTACGACCATACCATACATACCGATGGATGAATCGTGTGTTGACATGTGGTAGACATCTAGTGATGAGGCATGTCCAATTAGCAGGTGATGTGGAAATTCATACAGTCCAAGTGGATCAATCATTTGTCGACACATGGCAAGGATAGACCAATGAGATGCTCCCATGTGGCAACCTCCCATTTTCATGGCTCAAAACCAAATGAAGCAGCACATTGATCAACATTGTTCTGAATTCCATTTTGACATAGGATATCATGTATTCCTCTATCTACAACCTTATAAACATACTTCACCTAAATAAAACCACCACCAAAACTTGTTCTCAAGTTGTATGGGCCATATAAGGTCCTCAATTGTATTAGGAAAGTTTCCTACAAATTGGATCTTCTTAGCCACTCTAAAATTCATTCAATTTTTAATGTCTACCACTTAAAGAAAGTAGTCAACTTTACTTCCTATATTAAATCTTGGCTTCCAAAATCAAATGAAGAAGGTTCCATTTGGTTATAGCCAGAGGCCATCTTCGAAAAAAGAGAGAGGGATATTTTCTAGTGCACTATACATAAGGTACTAATATAGGGGAATGATACATAGCCTTAGGATGCCACATGGGAGCTAGCAAATATCCTTTAGAAATTCCCTCATCTCCAACCTAGAGGACAATGTTATTTTATAAGGAGGTCATTTTAGGGTCCTACCATAATCCCCTTGAGTAGATAGATAGTTGTTGTGTATTTATGTTATTTTTATTAAGTAAGGCCCATGTCATAGATATAGTGTGAAAGAAATAACTATAAGAAGGATTACTAGAAGGTTCTACCTACTAGAAAGTTCCTAGGAGTTTAGATTGAAACTATATAATGAAGTAGAAGAAAGGCAATATGATGTCTTGTGAATCATATGGTAATTGGAGCTCTGTGAATCTAGATATTGTCCCCTTGAAGAGGCAAGTGAACATTTATTTGATTAATAAATGTATTTATGTTTATGGTATTTTGGTTCTTCTACAATTTCCTATTTCTATTATAATATGTCATTTATGCTCTAAATCTTAGTATATTTTTTATTTTTGCTATGAATCTTCTATTTTGCTAATAAAGAACATCACATTCACAAATAAATCCTTGTCTCTAGTAATATGATTGGAGAAACCAAATGAAAGAACTAAATATCATTCTTCACTTTCTCTATTATATGAGAAAAACACATTAGAAGTGGGATTCTCTCCTTCATCATGGCTTCATCATGGATGGACTTTTCCATTCTTATTTTGTATTTGATTATTATTGAGCCTACACTCTCTATCAAAATGACCAAATATTTCATGTACTAACATTGAATATGTCACTTAGCCACATTACCACATTTATGACCTTGACCTCCATGGCCTCTTCCTCTAGAATAATTTGAAGGCTCCCCCTTCTCTCTTAGAGAGTGTGAGTGCTACTACTTTCTTCTCCAACTTTAACCTTTGTTGAGAATTCTTATTCTAACATTTCTTGCTTCATATGAACCATTTACTCCATATATGGCTTGGTGCAATGCGTTTCAATTTTCATTCAATTCTTTTGTTACAACAATTATGTAAAACATTCTCATATCCAGAGAACTTTAGATTAAAATAATGGGTATGATATCCTCTCCTCTTCTTTCTTCTCATTCATTTCGTTTGATGTCAATGTATTCCAATCTTATATCTCACAATGACCCTATGGAACTATATCATATGCATTTTTTAAAACCATTATAGATTTGCATTTTTATTAACTAATATACATAATGATCTCCATTAAATCGACTAAATGATCCGTATGGCTACCATAAAATCTTCTATTTACTTTACATTGAAACAAGGAAATAGGTAACCAAGAAATGATTCTCCTATTGCTACCATCAAAATCTTCTATTTACTTTACATTAAAACAAGGCAATAGCTAAACAAGCAATTTTGACTTTACATTAAAACAAGGCAATAGCTAAACAAACAATTTTGACACCATGTGAAAACAAATAATGTTGATTCATTGCAACTTACATTGAAACACAATCATATCAAAAAAAGTTTGGACGCCTAGCACCAAGTGTTAGGTTTCTTTTATGTTGTCTACATCAATATAGACAAAATCTTAAAAGTTTGACCAAAGAAGTTGTACTTGTCCTTTTTAAAAAAAAAAAAATTGAAATCCACACAAATATTTTAAAATGTTTTAACATCAAAAAAAAAAATCCCCTAGTTCTATAATCTTACATATTTTATTATTATCTTTAATTCTATAATCTTACATATTTTATTATGATCTTTAATGTACCAAAAAAATAACTATTGCATGCCATTTAATGATTTAACTTAAGTCATTATACATTATTTTGGTGACACATAAAAATTAAGTATATATTCATTACATATAAAAAATAAATATTATTTTGGTAATAAAAAAATGATACAGTAATTTTAGATAATATTAGATGATACAGAGTTTGGGGTTAAGTGGCTTGCAAATGAGAAAGCTAAGGACATTGAAGGTTGCCAAGTTGAAATTTTTAAAATTGGAGAGCCTATCCTTATCCCTCACATACACAAGCTCTTCAATTTAGCAGTCAAACAAGGGTTCCCTAAACCTTGGATGCAAAGCCTTATTATTCGTATTTTTAAAAATGGGGATAGAAACATTCCCTCTAATTATAGGACCGTTATGATTAGTCGGTTTTTAGCCAAGCTTTATGGAATTATTTTGGAAAATAAGATTAGCCTTTAGCTAGAAAGTCACGGTAAAAGAGATAAAGGCCAGGCATAGCTTAGGAGATATTATTCAAATGTGGACCATATTTTTACCTTTAGGATCATTGCAGAGAAGTTCCGCAATACTAAAACCAATACATTTTTGTTCTTTTGTTGAATTTAGAAAATCTTTTGACATAGCTCCTAGGAAAAACCTTAGGAATAGGTTGGAAGAGATAAAAGTGCTTCTCGAGTTGAGGGCTGATGCAATAAGGATGTATGAGAACATTATTGCTAAGTTTAAAAACACCGAGGGATGGTTGAAAGAGATTAACAACAATATTGGAGTCAAACAAGGTTGTCCCTTGTCCCCTAGCCTTTTTGGCATATACATTGACAAGTTAGAAGATTGTTTGGCAAAAGCAGGTTGTGTCGACCCTACTTTCACTAGTATAGTCATCAATCTTCTTCTTAATGCCAATGATATCATTCCTATGGAAAGGAGTCCCCATGATCTTGAAAACCAACTAAGAATCCTCAAGGATTTTTGCTTCAATATGGGCATGACTGTTAATACTGATAAGACTAAGGTCATGATTATTAAATCCAATAAAATCACTTATGATACCTTCGTATATGAGAACAACAACTTGGAGGAAGTGACTTCATAAAAATATCTTGGAATTGATATTCACCACAAGCTCAACTGGAATTATAGCATTGAGAAAAGGATTATTGGGGGATGGAAAGCTTATTATGGGCTTGAAAACAATTGTAATTCAGCCGATCTTTGGATTTGAGATAAGAAGAAACTCCTCTTTGAGACCCTCGTTACACCTGTTATTATTTATGGATGTGAAGTCTGGGGATGTAGTATCTTTCGTGAATCCTGGAGAAAGATAAAGCAAATACAAAAGAATTTTATAACCTATAATCTCAAAATTAAAGGAAATACACCCTATCCCATCCTCCTCTTAGAAACAAGTCTCTCCCCTATTGAGAGCACGACTATGACTAAATACCTAATGTATAATAACAAGTTAAACAGCATGGAAGACAATAAGCTTCCTAAAATTGCTTCAAAATCGAATCTTAACCACCATCGGATCAAGCGCGGATGGCATAAAGATGCCTAGTCTTGGATAAAATATTGGGTAATCATGGAAGACACCATTTTGTAGAATAAAGATACTATTAAAAAATATCATCAAATCAAAATTTAAGGAGAAAATGTGGTGTGATAAAGAGTTAGAGACTAGAAGATCAAAATTATCTATCTATTTTGACGAGTGTAGAGAAAAAAATAAGCATTGCTAAGATAAGAACAAATTCTCACGAGCTCTATAGTGAAAACAATGGGATAAAAGAGAGTGTCACCTTTGCGACACTAAGAAGGTTGAAAATGAAAAACATTTTCTCTTAGATTGTCCACCTATACCCACATTAGATCTCATTTTCAAAATATTTGTCACACTACCAACCTTTCTAACCTCTTAAGTCAACAAAACTATGGTGATCTTGGAAAGCTTCTCTTAATGCTTTTCGAGCATAGAAACAAAATTCTAAAGAATCTCAAGTAATCAGTTACTCTCTTAAGGTCCCATAGACCAATAATAATCATTATCATCATGGTGGAATAAATTTATATGTTTAAATATTATTTAATTTTATAATAAATATTATTTTAAAATGTAATTATATCTATTTATTTTAACATGATTAAGTAATAAATAATGGTAGTAATTTAAATATGTTGTATTATTTTATATTATTTTTATTTAAAATTTTGGAAAAAATTAATAAAAATTATTAAAATTATAGATTTTAATTATTGAGATTGCACAATCTAAATATAAGAAAAGTTTTTATGGATGTTAATTTCATTTATGAATTCAAAAATATAATAATAATCTATTTTTAATGTTAAAAATGAGTTATATTAATTGTTGTATGAAACCTCTTGTTTGTGAGATAAGAGATCCTATAACCATAAAAAATCCAAATCATATAACATTTAAGATTTTTTTTTTGTTAGTTTGTTCAAAAACATGTACCTTAGTAGCACACTCCACTGTCCTACACTTAGGAGACATATAACATATAAGATTAAGTAATAAAATATTTATTCAATTATAACTAGCACAACCACGTTGGTGACGGCCTATACTTAGGAGACATATAACATATAAGATTAAGTAATAAAATATTTATTCAATTATAACTAGCACAACCACGTTGGTGACAGCTTGCAAAACCTAAACCGTCGGGAAAGAGAAACGGCCAAGAGGTGGACGGAAGGAGTTGGCTGGAAGGAGGCAGTATGTCCAGAATGTGGCTGGTGAAGGCCAAAGAAAGGTTTAGATTGGCCTAGAAAATGAAACCCTAATCACTCATAAGTGGCAATCAGCTAGCCACCATAGTAAATTTTAAATATGATTAAGTAAAAGTAAAAAAATAAACATGTAAATGATGTCTTTATAATAGTGAGGAAGTTAGTGGTTGAAATCACAACCATTGATTTATCTATTAAGAATATTCCATCAATATTTAATCTTGTCCATACAAAACTGATTAAGCACTAAAAACCTATTAAATGTCTCAACTTAAATATACTTTAAAATTGATTGTATTGAAACAAAATACAATGCTGAGGGCTAGGTAATGACTTCTGTGCTCTGAATATTCAGAACTGTTATTTCTTTATTACTTGACAGCGCAGACCTTCAAGCAACTATCATTGAAATGCTTCATGGATGGAAAGAAAGTAAAATGGTTCAGAACAACAAAAACAGCTATAATTGAAATGCTGCTCTGTTTAAAATAGCCCCCAAAATGAAATAACTCTAACCCCTAAGTAAACAATGCATTTGTAACGAAAAGACAGTAGCCACCTCAAACTAGGAGACCTCCATATCCGGCCTAGGTTCCAAGGTCAAACCTCTGAGACGTGAGTTATAACAATCTGTATGTGTGCATGGACACTTTGGCAGCCACTCCCAGTACCTGCGGGTGTGGCTGTACACAACCACGTCCACCCTTGTGTGAGCCCTAAAGCACATGTAATCTCCCACTCCCACACATTCAATCCAACCAGAGCACGACATCCTTTGAAAATCCGCGCACACTGATTCCGGCATTCTCCCAATCTCCCTCCATTTGGAATTGGAATCACTGCGTGCTTTAAGGGGATACTCCCACATGATCACCTCTCTAAGGACGTGGTCACGCTTGATGAATTTCACCATGAAGAGTGAGGCTCCGCAGGCGATGAGCCGAGGCCACACGTTGTTGGTCACGGCCATGATTGGCATTGGCAGCGTTGCCCAACTCCCATCTTCGGTGTTATAAGCGATTATGCCGTTGCCCGAGGCCGCCATGCAGAAGACGAAGCCGACATTGCAGATAACGATTTGCTCGTTTATTGCTTCCAAAGAACTTGCAGGCAGATTGCCAGCTATTCTCCAACATTTTGTTTCAGAATTGTACACTTCAACTACCATGGTGTTTCTGATACCACACTTGCCCACCACGACGACCTTGTAGCCGTTTTTTATTTCGATGGGAACAATCGCCCTAGCAACCACAACGCTTATTGAGAGCATTGCGGGAAGTCTGAAGAAGCTCTTTGTCAGAGGATTACAGACGCATCTCCACAGAGACTGATTGGCATTGGCATTAAATGAATTCGAATCGGCGTTCGGGATGTCCACCAAGAGCAGGCCCGCTGCCGATCCTCTGGAATTGACTGTCCAGACTTCCGGTAGGAAGGAAAGAGAAAGCGTTCGCCATGTCCGCGTGAAGAAGGAATAGACGAGGCATCCCATATCCGTGTTCATGGGCATGCACAGAACCAGCTATGGCTGTTTCTTGGCCGCTGCTTTCCCAAGCCCGCTCAACCGATTCCCACACATGACCTCCTTCCATCCATTGCAAACAGCGCGGAAACGAAAGAGGCATTCCAAGGGCAGGAATTCCATTATCCTCTCCACCAAATGTTCGGGCAACTCAGCCCACAGGGAATAATGATAAAGCTCGTTTGCCATGCCCGAATCTCCCCTTCTCATCAGTCTGAATATGCGAGGGCGTGGATTTCTGGAGATGTCCATGACCTTCAATTTATAGGTCATTGCCGGAGCAACCGTTTTTGTCATCATAATAACGAAGAAATGGAGGAGCAGGATAGTCAAATGATGAAAGATGATGACACCGCTTTCGAACAATGAGCACATCTGTCCCTGCCTTTCAAATTGTCAGTGGCGGCTTTCCCTTGGGATGGATGGGATGCTCCCAATCTTACGAGAAAAACAGATCGATTAATGCCAAATATCATTAAATAAAATTGACTGGGAAGAACATGACGAAAAGATGTTGACATTACCATGGCATAAAATATTTCATTTCGTCACATTTATGATCATTCAATGGCGTAAGAGCCCATTCGTATATCTCTGAATGGTTGTAATATATACACTTCATGTGGTTTTAGGAGGTTACCTTTAAGGGATTGAAATTTCCACGTTTACTTTTATCCCATAAATTTGACAAAAGCTTTATCACCTATCTAGATCTTTTTAAAATCAACCCCAACTTTTAGACCTATCGTGTGTTACATTCATATTATTTTTTGCTATTTTAGTTCATGCCCTTGTGGACTATAGTAGTCGATTTTTCGTCTTCTTATTAGTTTGGCACGAAAATCAATGGCCTTTAATCCAAAGTTTTTTTTTCAAGTTGAAATTTTATTCACTTTATTTTAAGTTTTGAGTTTGTGACAATATCTTAGTCTATCTTGCTTTTCACTCATACATTTAGGTAGTGTTTTTTCTCGAACAAAGTAATGCTAGAAATGAATATAGCATTATTTCTTCACATTAAATGTTTGTTGCGATACATAGTTCATAGCCCTTGCCTCATTTGTTATTGCTTTGATCTACAACGACCACCTACACCAGCATGCAAACATGTTGCTTCTCCATCCTTTAGAAAAGGACCTGGTATGTCTATGAAGTTGGTTGTTACCTAGGCCTCTGTTGTAATGGTGCATTTCCAAAAGGACTTGGTCTGTCTATGAAACGAGATGTTACCTAGGCCTCTGTTGTAATGGTGCACTGCCTTTTTCCCACAACCTCAAGATATTTTGTCAGACTTGTTGGTGTAGCCTCTAGAATTTCCAAAATTTCTCGCAAACTTTTTCACACATGTGTTAGCTTCAATAGAAAGGGAGTCCCTCCCCCCATCTATTCAATATGCTAGACGTTCTGCTATCTGCAATCTAAATTAGTGGTTGAAATATATGCCAATTTTCACTGGTAAGCTAGTTAGATGGTAAATTACCAAATTCTTCTTAAATTCATTGTCTCCATCTATAGTCATAGTTTTCTAGAATAAAATTAACAAGTAATAGAGAAATATTTGAACTACTTACAATTGTTGTTGATCAGTTTTGTCAAGGCAGTCGAGTCTTGGAGGTAAGCAAGATACGATGAATAATTGAAGGCATGTGGTGAAGAAGATAAGTAGTGGCTTAGAAAATATTTTTGTGTTGTTGTAGAAGCCATTGACTAAGCTCTCAAAACCTGCAAAAATTGCTCATTAAACTTCAACACATTTCATTGAATAGAGCATCAAAACTAGCAAAATTCTAATTTTTTTTATTTAAGATTGTCCGACCATCTTCCAAATGAAATGCCCACCAATGTGAAACTTTCCAGCATTGAAAGCAACATTGTTGAGACCTTAGCCTACTAAGGCTAAGAATATAACCGTCCAATAGCTGGAGCAGTAATATATAATAAGCTAAGCCAAAAGGAAAGATTTCATGATATAATTTATAGCAGCGCGAAGTGTATCCACCGACTAAAATGTTCCCAAGTGGTTTTTCTTTGAACATTTCAAGCTTGAGTTTTTTCTAGTTGTGGTATTTTGTCAAACAATTTGCTGATTTGTTTTCTTTGGTGTGCTAATGTTATGTTTTTATTTGTTTTGCAGCAATAGTTGTTCTC
>JZKD02S1636146.1:70226-84723 GCA_000966675.3 Picea glauca | reverse complement strand
AGGAAGTTGGTGCTTCCAATGAATGTAATTCTTCAATACATATAAGAAAAAACATTCCGTGGTTTTCTCCCGATTTGGGTTTCCACATAAAACACTGGTGTACTGTGTATGTGTGCGATTGTTTATTTCTTATTGCTCATTAGTGGATAATAATTATACATTGATATAACATTTGAAGAAAAATGATTATAATTACGATATTACTGATTCACCCCCCCTCTCAGTAATCCAACAACATAGACAAGGTTCACTAGGAACAATTTTTGTATCTTTTATCCTCTTATTCTCACATTTGTTCATCTTTATGTTCTATACCTACTGGCTTATTTTTTATTGAGTGACTGATTCACAATAGATTCATGATTCCATAAACACAATTTACGTACATGAGAGACAATATTCTAGTTTTATAGAAACTCCAAGTAAATCCACCCATAGACTAAGTGAAAAGATAATTCATTTGTATGTGTAGCTCAATTCATAGACCAAACCGTTCCAATTAAATATTGGAGTGGAATCTCACATACCTCCTCTTAGACTCCGTGGAAATCTCTCCTTTCAATCATAAATACTCTACTTATATGCTTGGATTTCTTTATAAATCCAAGTGTAGTTATATGGTTTTTTTTGTGTTTTCTAGAGAATTATTGAAATCATTATATATTATAGATACGAATAAGGGTAAAAATTAGTGTGAAAAGAAGATGATATTGATCTTAGCTACTGAGGCGACCTCATTTTTTATATTTGGAATGTTGAGAGTTTTCGCCATGTCTCCAACCATTCATCATCGCGCAAGGAAAAAATAATGTTTCTCTTATGAGTGGAGTGGTGTAAAATATTAGACAGAAAGATCTGTGGGACATTAAAAAAAAGTAAAATTAGCAGACTAATTTCATAGAAATTAGACCAAAATTAGCAACCCAGACTGGGATTTCTTTGTAATTATGTTATCATGACAATTGAATAGTGGGATATTCAAGTTTTGTTTTTTGGTTTGGCTTAAAGTTGCGTGACAACTATAACTGAGATTCTGTTTTCATGCATGTGAGGACAAAAAAGAGAAAATAATTGGTAAGCCAAGGATTTAATTGCCAGCGTAGGAAGAGAGCGACATCTTGTTACCAAGAGATATACACCTGAATTGAACATTTAAAAAATAAAAAAATAAAGCTCCTTCTCCAACTCCAAATATAGAGATAATACATTAAATTGGGTTCTTACATTTGTGTGGGATGATGCCATTTAAAAAATAGGATCTCTACATCTAAATATTCTAAATAGATTTTTCTCTTAATTGGGTTATGAGTAGTAACTGTAAAGAACTAGATTTGGATTTTCTTTTATTACAATCATTCCACCAAAATTCTATTTTTGGACATAGATCTAGTGGGAGTCTTAACTCAGCTTCCTTGACATCTTTATGGGCAACATCAAAAAACTATTTTATGGATGAAGTGATGTGATCTCAAGAGGATGAGCGTCAAGACCCAACATGACTAATACCTACCGACAAGAGCACTTCCCGGCCTAGATGAAGCAATGTTGGCCCTTGACCAAGTTTTGGAGATCCTTGGTCAGGTTTGACCTATTTTGGGAATTCCACAGGCTGTCGAAGTGGATATCTCAGGATCTTAGCCTCTTTTTAAGGATTTTTGGGTTTTGGGCTTATGTAACGGGTATGGGGATGTCGACCCATGGGTTTATCCATTTTTAGGCCCATTTTGTAATGTATAAATAGATGTCTAGGTGATGTAAGAAGAGAGAAGAAGGATGATATATACATCTATGTGATGATGTGCTAAGGGCATGTGATAGTGCACATCCTTTGTGCATACTGTGTGAAGCTTGCAAGGCTAAGTGCAAGTGACTGTAAGATATTGTGTAAAGGTTTTATGTTGTAACCTAGCTCGGGGAAGGAGGATCTGACTGAGTGCGCATAGATATCTTGTCCTATGCAGAGTAGGATCTTGTGGCTATGTGCATGTAGACTATTGATGAAAGATAATAAAGAGAAGAAGAGTTGGTGGACATAGCCCCAAGCTGGGGGTGAACCACGTATATCTTGTGTTATGGTTGCTTGGTGCATTGTGATTGTTTTATTGTTCATATGGTTAATGCTTAGTGTAGTAATATATGCTTAGATAGACATGATATAATAGCTCAATTCTTAGTGATGTGAATGAATGTTAGATCTGATCTATGTTGATATGATTAGTGCTTAAATACATTAGATCTGGATGAATACTGCGATGCTATGTTATTAGGGTTTATCTACGCTGAGAACTAAGGTTAAATACTGATGAATAATGACTGCTAAGTGCTTTGTTAGAGTATTGTAATCACATATTTGTGTCCCAGCTAAGGTTGTAGACACCAGAGTCCTGCAACCACCCCTGCCTCTACCTCAAGTGAGACTTCATCTGCTTCACAGGTGTTTCCGAAAGGGCCGATAGTTAGGGTTTTGTTGGTGCGTTGTTGAAGTGTTGAACCCTGGGTCTGCCCCTGTGTGCCAACAAATGGTTCCATTGCCGAGACCCGAAACTGTGATTGATGGGAACTAAGGAAAAGAAAGAAATATCTATGCATAGATCTATTGATTGACATGCGAATATCTGTGCTAAGAAAGGAAGAAGATCTGAAGAAAAAAAAGGTCATATCTGAACGCTTTGTGCTCTGAAAGAGGTAAAAAATGTTAAGATTTGAAAGCTTTGTGCTCTAAGAAAAGTAAGATAAATGGTAATTTTTGTTTCGAAAGTACGGATCTAGGTATGTTTGATATATTTTTCCCTAGCTTGAAAAATAGGGCACAATTAGAAGAAATAAGATTTTATATGAGTAGATCTGATGAAAGATATGTTATTCCTATGCATAGAAAGAATGTTTGGACTAACAAATGGATGCATGATCCTAGGAAGCATTTTTCGCAGGTTAATTACTGTGACCCTAGTGTGAAGTACATAAAAAGGTTGGGATCATTTAAGAGAAATCGAGGATTAACTCTTTGTTACAGTTGCATAAGATCCATCCATATTGCTAAGGATTGCCCTGATATAATACCTAGTTGTCTTTGTTGTAAATCTATGTACCATGAAGTTTTAGATTTCCATAGAATGATTGCTAAGGTTGAATGAATGAATATGAGACCAGAAAACCCTAAGGAAGGCCAAGAAACTAATACCATGGTAGAACCCTAGAAAGAATAAGAGATTGTATTACTACGCATGAAAGAAACCCTGAATGATCATAGAAATATCAACTTGTTAGAGATATTCAAAGAAAAAGAACTTATAGAAGCAATAATAGGAGACTTCGACATAGACTGTGTTCTAGATGAAGAAACAAAGGTGAACTTCATGAAAAAATATACTTGGGAATTTTTGGGAAGGCCTTCTACGATTCCTTCATTAGGAAGAATAGGATTCTTTAGAGGAAAACTGATAACCCTATGTGGAAGACTTACCCAGACCTCTATGCGTGCTCATGGAACTTCGAAAAAGGAAGAATTTGAGGTTTTTAAATTCGTTGAGGACAACGCCCCATTTGCTATGTTATTGGGAAAACCCTGGATTGAGAAAGATCAGATTCATAGAAAAGAAGAAGAGGACCTAGAACAGAAAAAGAAAGAATTAAAAGATTTCATAACTAGGAGAATATCACACTTAATAGAAGAACATGAGGACAAGTTGAAGCAACTTAGGACTAGAGACTGAGTTGTCGAAGCTGAAAAAACACAGGAAGACTTGAAGAACCTATCCATACAGGAAAGTAGAGTGCCTACCCCAGACAGAAAAGAAGTATTACCCTTGAACCCTATGACAGACTCTCATCAGCGCGAAGTTACTATGTTGAGTACAGATAAGAATCAGAATGGCACGAGGAATACCAAGACGTAGATCACAGGGAAGAAATCTAGAAACCTTAGTAAGAAGAGAGAAAAGATAGAAAAGTTGCAAGAGGCTTCGGAGGAGACTTCCCAGAAGGTAGGTTTGCAAAACAGGAACTTCGTCGAGATATCAGAACAATGTCATGTGGCGCTTCGCCATGAGGGAGTGATATGACCATTGGAAGAATTATGACCGTTAGAACGACACCCCAAACGGTTAGAACAACAGTTATGGCCAAAAAGCTCGTCATCGGGCCATTGGGACCGCGCCATAACAGAAAAAACTACATTGATGAAGGCTTCTCACCCGTTGGAGAGATTCGTTACATCATTGCCTACTTATTCTGTCAACTGTTGCACCGAGAATACTTTTGAAAATTGTATCCGCGCCAACGAGAGAACTCATTGCTATCGTGTTCTGTTTACTGAGATCGACACCTGTTATATGCATTGAGCATTCATTCATCGACCTGAGTTTTTCGATCTTGAACGTGCATGTCATATGAACTCAGCGCCATAGAGAAGTCCATAGAAGAAGTCTTAATTGATTTAATGGCCGAAAAAGTAATGTCCGCACGGATTCAAGATTCATCGACGAGAGGAGTGCAAGCCTCTCCATTGACTGCTCATGAATCTGGACCATCTCGAGCCGCAGCTGAGAAAAGAACCAAGCATCGAGATGACTTGGCGAATGTGAAGTTGATCCCATCTATCCTTCCTGATTACATCCCACCCCTGGCTGGTGTGGTGAGTCACGACAGTGTCCCAAGGGACTTTGATTACACCTTGGTTACTACGTACCTCCCAAAGGGGATACGTGTAGTTCGAACCTAGCTAAACAAGATCATGACATTAAAATTCAGCGACTTCAACCTAGGGGATCACAAGAACCACAACATGCTCACCCCTCATAGGTACTTTACTAGGAAGAAGGGGAAGAACTCGAGGATGATCCCCCAACCATGGACTATGAACCTCGCGTAGTCCACTATCTTGAATGTGATGAAGATACCACATTTTGGAAGGAACCAAGAATTTAACATGTGTGTTAAGCTCCTCCTGTCATGCTACCATGGCGACTATTTGTGGCTAGACAAATGCATCACCATTGACCTAATGTTGATCCATAGGATCACTGGCTTGAGCATGCATGGACCAGACCCACAATATTTCTACCCAGGGAAGGTTGTAGATTGCGCCCTGGAAAAAAGGATTAAGGATACCTATGGTGATGTAGAAAAGGGGATGCGAGGATAGAAGGTAGACTCCATCCAGAATGATGCAATGCGCCTGGCCTTCCAGTTGATCGCAGGGAAGCTATGATAAAGAACACACCTACATAGGTCACGGGGTTAATTGTTGACCTCACTAAAAAATGTGTAGAAGGACTACAGATGAATTGGGAAAAGTACTTAGTCAAACAATTAGAATTGGATTGCTACGAAGATCAGGATTAGGGCTATGAGTTCCACTTTAGCTGGCTCCTAATCCTCATTGCATTTAAGGCTTGGGAGATGCCGGAAGGTGCGAAATTCCCCAACATTGATCCATTTGAGCTGCTCGCAACGAAGTTCACCACGCTTTGGTATTCAAGTGACATGGGAAAACTATGGCAGTCAAGCGCAGTATTCCATACATACTATCTCCAATCAAAGAGGGCTATTGAGTCTATAGCTCATATGATATCGAACACTCTACACTGGTTCAGGCCCCTTATGAAGTTCCACACAGATTAACATTTTACTTATATCATTGCGCGCATAGATGAGAGTAAAGAAGAACTTCAGTTATACTATAATATCACAGAGGGAGACCTAGAAGAGATAACCAAGGACTGGCCTACTGAGCTCCTTATCCCTGCTGACCCCGCAAAACTGTCCGACCTTGAACAAATCGAAAGCTCGTAGGCCACTCGCAAAGCACATGATACACTTGGAACCAGTAGAAGGAAGAATATAGAAGAGGTACAGAACCTGGTGTTACACATTATGTTGGTCACTCTGGTGATGTCTCTACAAGTAATGTATTCAGGCTCACAGAAGGAATTTTTGCCTGAGAAAAGTGACTACTGTCTTCTTCCAAAAAACACATTTTTAAGATGAGTTCATAGGATTCCTATGTTATAGGGTGCAAAAATCCTTCATTCTCATAGGAAACCTACACTTGGGGTGTGAACTGTTCGCAGTCTTCTCTATAGGTAGGGTGCGAACCTGTTTCAAAGCTTGGAAATGAGAAGAGGTCACGAAGGTTCTAGAAGGGAATCTTCTAGAAAATGAGTTGGCATTCACATGGTTGGAATCCTACTGACTTCTCATATTTAGTGGGATCATCCTCATCCATTTAACCATCTCTCCTTATCCTATATATTGAAAGATTTCTCATGGAAAAGGTTAAGCAATATTGAATGAATAATTTGTGAAAGAATTGTGTGGAGAAATTTGCTTGGATAGAAGCTTGAAGACTCTATTTGGTCTATCAAGTTGTACTGGATCTTCTTCATGCAAACATAGAGAAAGTGTGTGTGTTGGAACCAAGGGTCACTGAAAGGAAGCTTGCGACATCAAGGCGATCTGGTTGTATCTTCTACTTTAATTTAATATAATACAACGACATGTCCCTTTCCCATAAAATCACTCTTATTTTATTGCGTAACTCCTTGATCATATGCATAGGTTGACATTGAATGTACTTTTCTATCTTCACTTTGGTTGGTTTTTGTTTTCTTGGACCTAATTTCATAAGAGCACCAGAGCGAAGCAGGAACAACAGAGACCTAAGGAAGCGATATAAAGGTATGCCACTCATTCCTTCTTAGTAGTAGATTCAATGACTGCAACTTAGATAAAGAGTCATGTCTTGTCCTATTTTGTTCTAGATCCAGGTGGATCTAGGGAGATCTGTTAGTGTCCGCACCTACCGATTTATCCGATAACAAAATTGGCGACTCCACTGGAGATACAACCCATTTTAGGGGTTTTTACCTGGCCATTTTCTCTTGACCTACCCTTTTTCATTCCCAATCAATATCTGAGTTTTGAGGAGATCCTCACAGACTCCCTAGATCCAGAAGTTCCCTCAAAAGTTCTGTCATTTTTCCAAAATTTGCTTGATTACAAACCTTCTCGCATTGCACCTTTCTGTAGCCTGTGAGAATCACTGAAGTTCGCACCCTAGTGTTCAGTTCAGTGCGAACTTCTCGCAATCTTCTTGTGTCTAGCCTACGAGAATCCTTAATTCTCGCACTGTACCCCACTATCAGACTGCGAACTCACTTGTAAAATTTTTGGATTAAGTCTTTTATGTCTTCAGATGCCCAGATTGGTTGGTGTGTCTGGAAAGAATTTCTCTGGCCATTGATTGAATTTTTCTTGACTTCAAGTCTCGCGAATGATTAGTTTTCAAAAATTGAAATCTCTTCTTGATCATTTTTTCTCAATTTTTACCTCTTGACCTTTTCTTAACAAGGGTATAATCTTCGATTCTGAAATTCGAGTGCTTGTTTGGTCGAGATCCTTTGATTGGATTAAAAGTTTAGATTAATTGTCCTTTTCAATCACTTATTAGTTGGAAAATTGTTACCCATGTGCATTTGAAGAGACTGGTCTTGTCAGTTTGTTATTTTTATCTTGATTGAAAGATCGATTTGAGTTTTGTTGTGTATTTCTTTTTCGTTGGTTGCTTACTTTTCTTAGTTCCATCCCTGTTGATTGGTTTCTAATAAAAAAATAAAGACATTTTCTTTTTTTAAGCAACCTTTTATTCGAAAAATATAGGCATTCAAGTATTTAAAGAGAATGAATAGAGAATTTTCATTGTTCATGATTGTTTGATATTACATTTCAGAGAAGATCATACATCGTAGTTCACATTGTTCCAGAAAACTCCTCTTCCCCTCTTGTAAATAGGATTCATCGAACACAAATTTGTATCATTCATCCCTATTTACACATTGTTGGGTTAGAGTCTCACACAACATCGGTTTCATTTCCGTCTCCTTTTTGAGTAACAACAACCTTTAATAATATTGCGCAACTTTAAAATTCAACTAGTAACTTTTTCTAGCTCTCTTTTACACCAACATTAGCTAGGCTAGAGCTTTGGAATAGGCAGTGAAACACACTCTCCAAAGCACAAAACACACAATAGTATCTTGTGATAAGGAGTGTCAAATTCCATTTGCAACATTTTGTCCTGGGAAGCCCTTCTCACAGAAGGGTCAAACCTGAGGTCGCATTGATATTGATAGAGTTACTCACCTTGCTTTTTTGATATCAGTGTAGAGATTGCACGTATTATAGGGATCACTTGAAGGTATACCCACAATGATGAGTGGAAGCCTCTCAAGATGATTTTGGGCTAGATACCCTGCCCTTGTGTGTGGATCAGACTATCGACTGTTCCCCCAGGCATCATTGTTGTTGGTGGTAACCTTAGTAGCCTATCTTCTTAGGGTCTTACATAAGGTGACTTTGAAGGGGTAGGTCTTCATGGTACCTATAATCGACGTTGGCCAGACTCACTTGGAATCCTTGAAGGGTATACCCAGGATTGTGTGTGGGGGCTTGCACCAAGGTGTAAGTATGTTAAGCAGGTCATCAACGTAACTTTTCCACCCTGGCCCAACCCCTTCTTGTCTCGTCGTTGTGACGTTGGATTTCATCACCAACTAGTGACTTTGGAATTGGAAGGTCTTGTTTGCTTGGTTTTGCTTCCTAGATTTTACTAGTGCGTGTTGTTTGTTTACCCAAGTTGTCCATAGAATTTCTTTCGTAAGATTCTAAATCGATCACAATTGACCCTCCACGACGTTCATGTAGAATGAAAGGCCTACCCCCAAAAGATATGGAAGGTTTTCAACCCTTGCCTACCAACTCACCGGAGGGCTCTCCTCAACAAAGTGAAGTCCAAGACATTGCCACTCTGGAAATAACTAACTCTTTAGAATGGTTCTGAATTACCAATTCTCGAGAGGACTTTCGACTTCCTCCCGACTCCGAGAGACATATTGTTCGAGTGAATTCTTCTGGAGATATAATTGTTTAGTCTTTTGGATTACCAACTGGACCTTTCATAGGACTTGAGGGTCAAGATCCTTTTTGGACTACTGGCATTTTTAGACGGGATCTCTTTGGCTCAAGAGCAGGTGTTGATATCATGGTCACGCCTAAGCTGCCTGAAACATCTGATCCAGACGCAATACCTTTTACTACTGCCTATTATTTTCCTGGTACAAATGCTTTGCCAGCTAACCACATCTTGACTATCCCTCTACAAACGGTCCATTACAAAATGATCCTAGATACTATGAGTCCTCACACCGGGATTATAGTGGCTAGCCAAGCCCCCATTGGCACACCACTTTCACCTAGATTCACCCCAACACTTCCGCTCGGATATCATGCGTTGAATGCTTCTATTTTCGCTCCTACACAAATATCATCCGGGACTCCTGGCATTTCCACTCCTTTTGTGCACCATCTCGTTCTCGGTTTCATTCCGACACTTCCTTGACCCCATTTCAGAGGACCTCTTCCATCCTCTATTGGAGGCACCGACCCTAGTGGCACCATCCCGTATTTCACACCTAATTACTAGATTCCTGTAGGTGGAAAATTTCACCAAGGAGGCCAAACTCAATCCCCTTTTGTAGGACAAATCCCAATTGGGATGTAACCCCTGATTGGAGGGAAACCCCCACCGACCCCGCCTTATGGACAAAAAACACCTCCATCCTTGGCCCAGTATTGGAATTATCTTATTCAACATAATCCTCCCTCGATTGGGGTGCAACAACCTCAAGATAGCTTCTTCATACCCCCTAGTACAGGCCAACCATATCCAGGCATGTCCAATCCTATTTGGGGCTCAAACGCTCAACCCCACACCCTTGTTCAAGGGTATAACCCTATGAATTACTTGCCTCCATACCAATAACCGAATCTACCTGGATCTTTGAATTATGGTCCCACTGGTTTACCAATAAGACTCCCTCTCCAAAGTCACCAGTACCCACATGTGAATAGAAAGTTACCCTTCTTAGACACCTTGGAACTCCCTGATCTGTCGAGGATTTTAAATGATCCGATCCGTCACTCTCCTTAATGGCTCGCCATACCGACCAAACTACCATCCAACATCCCTAAATTCGATGGTAAAGCGGGAGAGTACCCGAGCAATCATGTAATGACTTTTCACCTTTGGTGCTCATCCAACTCCTTGATGGGTGACTCTATTCGTTTACGCCTTTTTCAGTGAACCTTCATAGGTTCCGCCGTGAAGTGGTATATAGAGTTACCATGAGGCTTCTTCACTGACTTCAACACCCTCGCTATGGATTTCCTCACCCACTACCAGTTACCGATCTGTTACGAAACAAGAACCAAAATTTTGAGTTCTTTCAAACAAACCAAAGTCACTCATATCTCTAATCATATTCATGAGTGGCGATGAAGACGACGTCTCATCAAACTCGAACTTCCCGATCAGTTGCTGGAAGAGTGGTTCATGAAATCATTCGTGAACGACATCGCTCATGACATCGCTATGGGTGGAGTTGTCACAGAAGAACAGGCAATCAATCGTGCTCAATACCTCGACCTCGTTTACTCCCAACCTGGTACTCTTTATGACTTACTCCCTGATGCACCTCGTCCTTCTACTTCTACTACTTCAACTACTATTGCTGCTTCTCATGTATTTGACAGAGTGGTTGGCACTTTCCATGCCCAACCTCTAGAAACAACCCCAAATCCATTTCTTCTAATGTTCAAAATGCTTCATCTCCTACCCCTCCCACTGACAAGACTTCTAATATAAACTCTATTCAATCTACCCCCGCCGACAAAAATAAATCCAAAAAAGGAAAGGGTAAGAACAAGGAGGATAAAAATAATCCATAAATTGAGAAAACCAAAATACCACCTGTTGACGATAGGGATAAGCGCATACCCCGATACCCTTGTCTAATCTATGGTGATGATCATTACACTAAGGATTGTCCATGATGAGCCGAGGTTACTAAGTTCCTTCAAGGGACCCTGAAACCCCCCACTCTGGCCATGTTTTCACAACCCTTCCCTTCTCAACAACAGGCCCAATTGGTCATTCATGACCAACCTTCCCCCTGCAATACATCCTATGTCTTAATGTGTACAGGTGATTCAAAGAAGAATGACATCACACTTACCACTCGAGCCAAAGATTATTCTTCCTCCAAGGAGAAGGTTGATGCAATACCTCCTTTGTTGGTCCAACCATATCACATGACTCCACCTACCAATGGTCCTCTTCATCTCGAACGACCGAGCCTAGATATAGTCCTTCTCCCTCCCCCAAAGGGTGTTGTTCGAAAATTTGCTTTCAATCCTCATGCACGTGTTACCCAGAACTATAGTATTGTCGAATATCTGGCCCAAGCACCATCTGTGATGTCAGCCCTCGAAGTCCTTCAGAGTTGTCCTATACAATGGAAGACACTGTTGAAAGCTATTGGTGGAATTGACCCTACGAATACAAATTTAATAATTTTTGACTTGGAAGATCACATTCCAAGGTTACCCCTTCAACTCGCATTCCAAATACAAGTTATTGTCTCCAACACAAACATTTGTAGAACAATTATTGATGAGGGTGCCTCGATGTGTGTCATGTCTATTACCTATTGGAAAGCCATCAACTCTCCTCCTTTGAATGAATCCCACAACATGCTCAAAGCCTTCAATGGATCTGGTTTTAAGCCTTATGGTGTCCTCCCTTCATTTCCTATTACGTTAGAATGAAAAATGATCAATGTTGAAGTGGAGGTATTTGACGCTCCTCTCAATTACAACCTTCTACTTGGTCGTAGCTAGATTGATTCCATGCGTGCAGTTGTGTCCACCCTTTTCCATGTCATGCGTTTCCCACATCAAGGAAAAGTAGTTAATGTAGACCAATTGGTCTTCTTTCACTCTGATGCACGTACCGACAATGTACCTTTCATTGCCAAACCCCCCTGGATATGAGAACGTCGGTGTGGGTCTTCTTAAAGATTCCTCTTTGATGGGTACTTTCCCCATTTGATATGAAAATAGAAGGATGACTTGTTATGCTATGAAAGCACCCTCTACTTCATTAAAATAAACTTTACAGGACCTTGCTTCATGTGTTAAAATATGCAAGATAGTTTATGTGCCAAATTTATGTATCTTCTTGTAAATGCTTATGTGTGAGGATATGTTCTTTTAAATGGTTATATATGTGCTTTAAATAAATACACAGCAACATAAATTACAGAAAATAAACCATCAAACTCACAATAATAACAACATGATAAAGGAGTTCACCCCTCTCCGGGCTACATCTCCTTGAGCCTCCATCAATGGACTTGGCTCTCTGGGATTAATTGGTCAGAAGTTATTTTACAAGTTTCTTCTCAACTCCAATGGAAATTTTGATTTTACCATTGGTATCAGAACACATAAAACCCCCAAAAATGACTAATAAAACTCTGAAAACGGATCATGGCTCATCCGGGCATGACCTCTTCTACATGTGTCCTTAAGCTTCCTTGAGCTTATCTTTGGAAAAAACACCTGTAAAAGTTATCAAAATCCTTTGAAACCTGTCCCAATGTGTTCAGAGCATAACAATTAGCCAAAAATGACTATTTAGTCACAGAAAACAAACTTGGACTCACCAAAACATGACCTCAATCAATGAGGGCTTCAAGCTCCCTAGAGCTTCCTGAAAATTCAATGGTTAAAAACCTACAAAATAAGTCTTCAAATGGCTATGAAAATAGTGCCAATGGATTCACAACATCCAAAAACCCCTAGCTAGGCTTTTACGGCACCTCATTCGGCCAAAAAATGAGGAAGATAGGCCTCCTGCCATTTTCTTCCTTCAAGCTTGTTGTCTCTGGTTCGCCAAAATGCACTTCCTATACGTTGAACCCAGAACACGCTCCAAAACGCGTGCTTAAACCCAGCACACGTGCACAACCACAAAACTGTCCAAACTGTAGGATGGTTATGGGCACGCCAACCCCTAACCGCCAAGACCATGGGCACATGGGTCCATGTGACCTTGCGCAAATACAAAAGGGTTGAGTTTTTGAACCAATGATTACATGCCACTTGTCGGGCGCATGTTAAACTGTTTGAAAAATCAATTTCAAAATCCCGCGCGCACGAATAGACATGGTCATATGATAACACATAAGATCGGGGCTTATCCGTTTACATAAACCAATTCCGCGCGCGCGCTCTCCGTATGACAAAGGGTCGTATGGGCGGATATGTAAAACCGAGGGCTAGGGCTAAGCCCCAGCCCAGATCCCCGCGCCAACTATTAAACAAATCAAATTTAACTCTATATTAAGCCATTCATATTACAAGAAACAAAGTGTGGTGCATTGGTAGGGTAGACTTTGCAAAGACTTTTCCACGGTGGGGAGGTACGGGGTTTAATCCCCACAGACTCCATATTATTTTGAACCAATAACCAATTCAACGGTGCCACGTGGTAGCCCATGACTGGGCCACGTGGCCCCACACCATTAACCAAAATGATGCCACGTGTCACAATGTAATTTGCCCAAATCTGCCAATGAATGAAGGCCATGTCAACATCTTCCATTTGGACGTACGACCTCTACCACGTCAGCGTACGGTCATGCCACGTCAGCATTTGTATGGACTACACAGCCAGTGTCCCCTTTTTTTACCTATTTGACGATTCGAACAAATCGTGATATCTCTCTCTCCCTACATCTGTTTGAACCCAAACGAGTTGCGTTGGGTTCATGACGACAAGGTCAACGCTCCTATTCGTTTTGAGGCAATTCCGAGAACGTTGATTTTTGAGCTAAAATTTGACCCCTGGTCCAGATTTTGATCACGCCTTCCCACTGAAAGGATTTTGGACCCACAAGATATTATGATTATTTATCTGCTTTCAAGTTCTATCAACTGATTCTACTTGAAAATTATTTTCGACAATCACCTGGATACTTTGACATGCCGTGCACTGCAACTGACTATGTCCCCCAACCACTGTTCTCTGGCTGCTGCTGACCCACTGTTCTCTCTGTTCTTGGAAGGCTGCCAACCTTCCCAGTGAGAATCAAGTCCCTCTTGTGAACTCTTTGACGTCAACACAATCCACTCTCCAATGGCTGCAAATACTTTCTTGTGACATCTTGTCACAAGCCAAGAAAACCATCAATCTTGAAAACAAATTTATACAAGACTGAAAATGATGCCAACAAAGTCTTTTTTCTCTTCAAACAAATTGTCGCATATTGTACTTCATCAAAGCACATGGTGTTTTCTTGCATCTTGGTGCACTCAAAATCAACTTACAAACCAACAAATACCATCGACTAAACACAAGTCGAAAAACATGATCGACACACATAGTCGTCAGACAATCATCAACATCAGTCGAGACTCATTTGAAACATATCAACCTTCCCAAAAGGACAAGTCGACATTCATGATACACAATCATGTTATAATCATGAGTCATTCATGATGAACTATCACCAGGTTCACTACTTACACATACACAAAAACAAATGCATGTGCATGACTCTTCAACTCTCCTTCCAGTACAAACATAAGTACATAA
>JZKD02S1636146.1:23751-69811 GCA_000966675.3 Picea glauca | reverse complement strand
TATGCAAGATAGTTTATGTGCCAAATTTATGTATCTTCTTGTAAATGCTTATGTGTGAGGATATGTTCTTTTAAATGGTTATATATGTTCTTTAAATAAATACACAACAACATAAATTGCAGAAAATAAACCATCAAACTCACAACAATAACAACATGATAAAGGAGTTCACCCCTCTCTGGGCTACATCTCCTTGAGCCTCCATCAATGGACTTGGCTCTCTGGGATTAATTGGTCAAAATTTATTTTACAAGCTACTGCTCAACTCCAATGGAAATTTTGACTGTATCATTGGGATCAGAACACATAAAAACCCCCAAAATGACTAATAAAACTCCGAAAACGAATCATGGCTCATCCGGGCATGACCTCTTCTACATGTGGCCTTAAGCTTCCCTAAGCTTCGCTTTGGCAAAAACACCTGTAAAAGTCCTCAAAAGCCTCTGAAACCTGTCCCAATGTGTTCAGAGCATAACAATTAGCCAAAAATGACTATTCAGTCACATAAAACAAACTTGGACTCACCAAAACATGACCTCAATCAATGAGGGCTTTAAGCTCCCTTAAGCTTCCTGAAACTTCAATGATTAAAAACCTACAAAATAAGTCTTCAAATGGTTGTGAAAACAGTGCCAATGGATTCACACCATCCAAAAACCCCTAGCTAGGCTTTTACGACACCTCATTCGGCCAAAAAATGAGGAAGATAGGCCTCCTGCCATTTTCTTCCTTCAAGCTTGTTGTCTCTGGTTCGCCAAAACGCACCTCCTGTACGTTGAACCCAGAACACGCTCCAAAATGCGTGCTTAAACCCAACACACACGCACAACCACAAAACTGTCCAAAATGTAGGATGGTTATGGGCGCACCAGCCCCTAACCGCCAAGACCATGGGCACATGGGTCCATGTGACCTTGCGCAAATACAAAAGGGTTGAGTTTTTGAACCAATGATTACATGCCACTTGTCGAGTGCATCTTAAACCGTTTGAAAAACCAATTTCAAAATCCCGCGTGCACGAATAGACATGGTCATATGATAACACATAATACCGAGGCTTAACTGTTTACATAAACCAATTCCGCGCATGCACTCTCCGTATGACAAAAGGTCGTATGGGCGGATATGTAAAACCAAGGGCTGGGGCTAAGCCCCAGCCCTGACCCCCGCGCCAACTATTAAACAAATCGAATTTAGCTCTATATTAAACCATTCATATTACAAGAAACAAAGTGTGGTGCATTGGTAGGGCGGAATTTGCAAAGACTTTTCCACGGTGGGGAGGTCTGAGGTTCGATCCCCACAGACTCCATATTATTTTGAACCAATAACCAATTCAACAGTGCCATGTGGCAGCCCATGACTGGGCCACGTGGCACCACACTATTAACCAAAATGATGCCACGTGTCACAATTCAATTTGCCCAAATCTGCCAATGAATGAAGGCCACGTCAGCATCTACCATTTGGACGTACAACCCCTGCCACATCAACGTACGGTCATGCCACGTCAACATCCGTATGGACTGCACAATCAGTGTCCCCTTTTTTTACCTATTTGATGATTCGAACAGATCACGATATCTCTTGCTCCCAATGTCCATTTGAACCCAAACGAGTTGCATTGGGTTCGTGACGACAAGGGCTACACTCCTGTTCGTTTTGAGGCAATTCCGAGAATTTTGATTTTTGAGCTAAAATTTGACCCCTAGTCCAGATTTTGATCACCATTCCACCACCCGATGTTCCACATCCGTTTGTCACCTTGATCAACATGATATCCACCTCTGTTCATGGAACCCTTGTGCCTTACGACCCATGGATGGTACCCAACCCCAACGATCATCTTCATTATGGTAACAAAATGCCTTTGAGTCCAGTCGAATCTGCTTATCAATCCATTCAATCGACAACCCCTTCTACCCCCTCTCTTGGTGATTTATCTCCGGATCTATTCTGCGTCATTTTTCTTATAGATGAGATGATTATGTATTTTATGTCCGTGGAAGATACCCCTTGGGACAATGGGCATCATCGTTCCATCCTCTTCCTGGAACAACACACCATCGTGGGTTACCAACGGCTCTCGACCCCGTCGACCGTTGTCATCATTTCTACCATTCCCGAATCTACACAATATATGTTCTACGAAGGGAACTTAAGTAATATCTCATCCACCATCCCCCTCAACATATCCATAAAACTTTGAGTTGTCAAAAATGTGCATATCGGAGCTTCGTGTTCCCATGACGAAGTTGTCACCTACAAGTCTCTTTTCCAAGAATTTTGTGACATATTCACATGAAGCTATGAAGAAATGTCGGGGATTGACCCCGACATTGTGGTACATGAGATTAAGACATTCCCAGGCACTAAACTTGTCTAGCAACAACTTCGTCTGGTCCACCCACGTAAAGTAGCCACTATCAATCTTGAAGTTGAGAAACTTCTCAAAGCTATCTTTATTTACCTTGTGGCTCTAATTGACTGAGTTTTCAATGTTGTCCCGATTGACAAGAAACAAGGCACAATCCATGTGTACGTTGATTATAGAGATATGAACAAAGCTTTTCCTAAAGAAAACTTTCCTACCCCCTTCATTGACCAGATCATCGACGATTGTGCCAGAAGTGAAATCTTCTCTCTGATGGATGGTTTCTCTGGATATAATCAAATCAATATCATACCTGCGGACCAACACAAGACCAATTTTATTTGTCCTTGGGGCACTTTTGCCTACCGAAAAATTCCATTCGGTTTAAAGAATGCCAGTGCAACTTTTCAACATGCTATGTCTTATGCCTTTCATGATATAAATCACATTGTGCAGCCATATATCGATGACTTACTCGCTCAGTCCATGCACTGTATAGATCATCCAATACACCTCTGTGACATTTTCCTTCGATGTTGGTTTACCCATATATGCTTGAATCCCCACAAATGTGTTTTTTTCATAGAATCTGACCAACTTCCTAGCTTCATTGTTTCACGTCAAGGGATCAGGGTAGATCCTTTGAAGGTCGAGGCGATTCTCAATCTCCCTCCTCCTTCCTCACTTCGCCAGTTAAAAAGTTTGCAATGGAAGGCAAACTTTCTCCGTCGTTTAATTCCGAACTATGTTGAGATAACTCTTGGATTTACGCGACTGCTCAAGAAAGGTTATGAGTTCATATGGGATACCACTGCCAAAAAATATTTCAAAGCTTTGAAACTATCTTTGACACGTACCTCACTACTCTTCCCACTTGATTACAGTTGGGATTATTTCCTTTACCTCGTAGCCTCGGACTATACCATCGCTATGGTTCTCATCTAGGAGGATCATTCTCATGACGAACATGTCATCTATTACTTGAGTCGGAGTCTCACGACTACTGAAACCAAGTATTTACATGTTGAAAAACTAGCCTTGGTAGCCGTCCAGGCTGTTCAACGTTTCCAGTACTATATACTTTCTCGCAAGACTACGGTAATTTCTAACTGCAACCCTATGCAACACATTGTTACACGCCAATTTCTAGGGGGAAAATACTCCAAATGGATTGTAATACTCCAAGAGTTTGACTTAGAATTCAAACATGCTAAGTCCAAGAAATCCTTGGTGTTTGTCGAGTTGATATGCAAACTTCCCTACTCTGAGACAAAAAATGTAGCAGCAGATTCATTACCTGATGAATCCCTTTTCCTGATTAGTTCCGATGACCTTTGGTATGAAGATATCATCATATATCTCCAGACCCAGACTTTCTGGCCTAATTTGTCTAGCACTGACCACTGTCGAATATGCTACCAAGCCCATCAATATATTATCCTTAGTGATAATCTTTATCGTCGTGGGATTGACTCCTTTTTTCAATGCTGCCTCACGTTTGAAGAAGACAAGAAAGCTCTAAATGAATGCCATTCTGGAGCCTATGGTGGTCACATGTCTAGGTATGCTACTACCCATAAGATCTTACGAGAGGGGTATTTTTCGCCTTCTTTATTCAACGATTGTATAATTTTCATCCAAAAATGCCATGCTTGCCAAACCTACTGTTGGAGCCACCCTTGTTTTTTAACCCGTCACAATTTTCGTTGTGATGCTGGAAATCATAAGATGGTTCTCTTTGCCCCTCTGAGAGATCGATGATCTCTAAGAGGTTGAGCACGCAAGCAACTAAAATTTTTCTACCCTCGAAACAAGTCCTACATTTCGTAAGAATGTTCCCTCTTTGGGTTCTACTTCAGGATCTCGCAGGTCGGATACTATAACTCACGAATTCACACGTCTTGAGTCATGAAACGGCAAGGTCATTTTAAGCTCTCACTCAAGACAGTGACTAGGGTAGATTTTTTTAACTCATGTTTAGACGTCATCAAGGTTTCGCGCCTCGGCGTTCGCCAAACCCAAAGTTTTATTTTTACAGCCCCGAGAGTCGAGAACACAAGGTCCTTTCAGGATAACCCTGGTCAAGGATTAAAGGAAAAAAATATAACCGTGGTTAAGATTTGTTCTCGGCGTTTCGCCACTCGGCACTATCATTTTCGAAAGTTACGGCGTCTGAAACCCCGACTCACGAAGTCGCGATGTAATTATAACATGATTAATTAATCACTTAATCCAAGATTACCTTTCCCTAAATTAAGCCTTGTTATCGCAGTCTTGTGGTTTCACGACTCAACATACTAATCTCCTAAAAAATTATCTTCGGAGTTCTGAGTTGCGATACGAAAAATAAAACGATTATAAAATTAATTATGCCTCAAATCGCGATTACCTTTAATTAAACCAAACTCGGTCCTCGCGGTCTCGGGAGTTAGAAACTCAAAATGTTAACAGAAAATTTACGAGATAACGAATAGCAAGAAATTTATTAACATGGACAGATTTGGATTAATTAAGTTAAATCAAGACTTATCCCGAGTTTCGATGCTTGTACGATTCTCGAAGGAGCATTTTCACTCCATACGCCAAATGACTTTTAAACCGCCAAAATTTATGACATTAATGGGAAAATAGGGTAAATCTATGTGTAAGATCGGATTTTTACGGCATAAATTTATTTCTAATTTCGAATTGACATTGAAAGGTACCATTTTTTCAAATATATGCAAGAGCTGAGTTTCATTATGCATTTTTCATATCACGTGGAGCTCATCACTTCTGAGTAAACTAAATTCTGTATGTATACGCAGTTCTATCGCAGAAGAGCTAAAACAAAAGCTTCAGCTATGGATCTGCGGAAAGAAGAAAAGGCGAATGTTGAGGTCGCAGGACAAGGCTCGGATAACGTCTTCGATACTTTGCCCCGAAGTGTCGATTCGGTCCCAAACTGGTCATTTGTTTCAGACATTCTGCAGTCACAATTGGTAGATTATTCAGACGACTCCGACGGAAATGAAAAAGATGATCTCAACACCAAATATAAGATAGTCGTCCAATCCAGTATGCATAGAGTAGCAGCTATACCACGGTTGCTCCCATATTATGACATGATCCGATGGGCATTGGATCATGTAGACATACCGACCAGGACTATCATGAACGAGAAACGAGTCACTGTCGGGACTTTTAGGCCAGAGCATATGAAAACCATGTATAATCTCCCGATGACGTCTGACTACACATACAATGCCGAGTTCCTGGAGGAATTCAAAGAAAAGAAGTGCATCCAGTATGATAAAACCATGCCAGGTTTGATAAAGGATTGGGTTTCGTGCGCCGCGAAGTTCAGGGTTAATGACCAAGGTGTTTATTCAATCGCCTCGTTGGAACCACAGTATAAATATGTGGCCATGATGACATGTCGGCTATTTGGGAGAGAGGACACATCACATTTTCTCCTTGCATGGGTGCCTCTAATGTTTCGGGCCACAAAAGTTTTCTCTTTTAATTGGGCAAAGATACTTTCAGATAGTTTGGCCAACCAGGTCACAGTGTACCGGGAGTAGAAAGAAAATGGGAGGCCATCCTCATTCTTCATGTCCGCATATATTATGGATGCGATATGTTCCATGACACATTTCCCATTGATGAGCTGGGGTTGGACTCCAGCCTAAGAGAAACCCATACACGTATATCATGACAAACTATGGGAGAATAAAGCAGAAAAATTCACATATGAAATTTTTAACTAGGTGATGGTGCCCCTGCATATCGCCATTTTTGGGCACCCACCACCTCGTATCTTGGACAACATTGCAACAAATCTGAGTGGCATAGCGGATTGGTACGTGGAGACAGAGTTTTCGGGGCTTCTGTTCCCCCTCATGCGCTGCCATTGTTCATTCCTGACAAGCTGGCTTTTCGATAGGTTGCCCGATAGACGGTAATTGGCGGGGTGAGTAAAGAACTCAAAGGGTACTCAAAGAAGGTATGGCCTTCTTTTCCCATTTGGTTGAATTTTTATTCTTTGTTAGATTTCAGGCATGCCAAAGCTGAGGCTGCAGCCCTGGAAGACCTAAGTTTTGTTTCCATCGAATATAAGAAACATGATCCACAGAGGGTTGTGAGCAACCATTTAGCTAATTGTGGGCTTAAGAGATTTGACCATGAAAATTCACCCCTGGATGACGTTTTCCGAGGGTCGAGGTCGTATGAAGAAGTGCTAGCCCGGATCCAATCCTTAGCACTGGAAGACACATCCTCTGTATTGATATTCCAGGAACATAGACGAAACTGTCTCCCCGGTGTTTTGGGAGGTGGGGTTCCGGGTGTTTCCGAGATGAAACAAAAGGATGCTGAAGGTTCTGAAGACGCAATTCCTGACCTTGGAAAACACCATGAGGGGGAACAAACGAGGAATCCCGAAGCAGAGGTAAAGACTCCGGACCCGCCAAGGAAACAAAATCCGGAGGCTGAAGTAAAAACTCCGGACCCGCCAAGGAAACAAAAGCCGGAGACTGAAACAAAGACTCTAGGACTGCCAAAGAAGGAAAATCCTATCGATACTCCAAGAGAATCGACAAAAAAAATCGAAGAACCCATCACCTCAGTCACACCCTTGCAGTCGGCATAGGGAAATGTCAGCGAGGGATGGATATTTAATGAAGAACTGAGGCCCATAAGAGAAAAAGAACTCCCTCCAAATGAGTTATTCTTTGATAAAAAGAGGAAGGTGGTAGTGAAAAGAGAGTTCTATTAAGAAGGAGGGTCTACTGCGAAAAAATATAAACTCATGACCGATGGAAAAGATAAGAAAAGTGACCAACTTGCCATTGAAATCGCAGGAATGCTGGGAGCGTATTCTTCGACAAATCAATTCTCAGTTGGGCTTTTGAAGAACCAACTAAAAATGAAGAATCGCCTAATCAGGACCCTCGAGGCTAGATTGGCTATAGCCGTGGAGAATGCTAAAGGTCAGGCTAGCATGGAAATAGAACAGGCCAGAGTGGACGACAAAAATGAAATAGAGGTGCTCAAGGCCAAGCTTGAGCAAGCACATTTGGTGGTCCGAGATGGTCGAGTGTAGGTGAGCCAACAAAGAAGTCTGATTGAACAGTTGCAGGCTCGGGTAGAGATCTCCGAGAGCAGAGCGATAGTCATCGGGATATTTAAATCCCAAGCTAGTGAGATTCAGAGCAGAATCTTTTCGGCACAGCAGAATTTGCTCGCCAAGATAGGAGAGATCCGGGAAAATTGTCTATTGGTAAATCAGGTTTCCAAGAACCTGACTGCCAGAGAAAGGGATGCAGGAGCAGCTCGGGTCGCCTTCCAGGAGGCGGTGATAGCCATGAATAACAGAGTTTCGGTAGGTGCTACCGGGCTTGCCATCCCAGAACAAACCAGAGGTAATGTACTATTGAAGGATTGGGAGCACAACATTGCCTTGGGCAAGGAGCAAGTTCAAAAGGTAATCAATTCTTTGGAAGAAGCTTTTAATTCCATAGATGACGAGCTATTGGGTATGGAAAGTGGAAGCGATGCAGAAGCATTGATGCAAATGAATGTGGAACAGATCTCACTTGATTTGAAAGAGAAAGATGAGAGAGATTCGACCGATATCTCTCGGATAGATATGGTAGACATGGCCCAAGTTGATAAGCACATGATCAAACCCAACGCGCAGCTAAGTGCCCTCAACATCATCGGTGCACAAATGGAGGACAAGCTACAATAGTTAGCCTGAGAATGTTACTTCGTTGAGGCCAGTTGTCAAGAAGAGCCTTCACAACTCGTATCTCAGCTTGTGGAAATATGTATCGCCTGCACCGAGTCCGTGCGAAGACGAGCACCTGGCACTAAGTGAAGACAAAGTAGGGGAAATGGAGTGATTGCTCTCTCCTCTGTCATAACTGAAATTTTGTGACTATTGAGATTCTACCTGCTTTGTAAAAATTGTATAAATATACCCCAGAGAGAAATGCACCAGGCTGGACCCTTTTTGAGATTTTGTAAGAGAGTGTTTACATTGAGATTTAATACAAGCAGATCCAAGATTCTCAATTCGGTCACTACTGTATTACAAGTTTTCTTTCTTTTTCCTCATTTTCAATTTCAATTCATATTCATAATTGCTGTGCTTCGTTATACTTTAGTACGACCACTACTATAACGAATAAATTTGGGTTTTCTGTAATTGTTTATTGTCTTTCCTCTACACCAGCTATCAGTGGTGTAAGACCAATCTGCAGTTTCAGAATTCTACATGTATTTTTTTGTTACATCGGTTATTTTCTTACATATTTTCTTCTCCCGTTTACTTCGTGAGATTTTCCCCTGGTAGGAACCTGACACTGTAAATGGCTCAATGTTTTTCTCCCATCTCGCCCCTTTTATTAAAATATAATACAGTTACGGGAACGAGCCTTTGATTCGCATCCGTATTCTAATTCTGCAACCATAAGTTCTCTTTTACAAGACTAAACTAAGACATCACTTAGCCTCTCTTAAAGTTGTTCCTACCTGTGTTGTTCCCCCATGACAGTTCATGTACCAACTCAACCTAACGTTGAACCCGGTTTATTGAGCCAAACACACATCGCCTTAAACCTCTTCAACACTATCCTTAAAACAACAACTAACTGGGCCGAACTTGAACAATCATGGGCAGCCATTGAACGAGACATAACTATTCAGGAACAGTTCGAAGCCAGACAACCCCAACGAAGAAATATCCCTGAGTTCTTTCTCTGAAGGTTGACGCCCTCCCTTCTCCAAATCCTAACCACTTTCGGATGCCTTGACACTGTACTTTTGAGCCTTAAGTACAGACTCAGGAACAACATCTTACTGGCATCGTTGCCAGGGAACGAAGTTACGAAATCTTTTCCCTGGGAAAATGACAAATTGTCTTTCATTGAAAGTGTTACCCTTTGATAGTGAACAAAGGGTACCCACCCTTTAAGGCTTTTTATCATTCACTTGGTGAATCCATAAGAAATAAACTGGCATTCGTTCGAAGGAATACTAGACAAAACGCAGATGGTGAGCAGATTATGCCCGTTATCGATCCTGAAAAAATTCTAAAGGCGAGAGGCTCTTTTAATCCCACCGCTGCTGTTTACCAACTTGAAATCCCATCACCAAAGGCCGAGATTCCTTCCGAACCCTCAACTTCGCTCAGTCCTCGCGTTCCTTATCCTTCCTCACCTGACTTTCCTCTTCGCGAAGAAAATAAAGATTCCCTTTTCATTTTCCAAAACCCCCTGTATAACTCCCCACAAACAACAATGGCAGCTGCTGGGGGAGGAGGTGGAGGGTTTATAGGAGGAGGAGGGGGAGGAGTCCCTCTAGGAGGGGGTTGAGGTGTCCCTCTAGGAGGAGGTGGAGGTCAAGGGACTGCCCCCCCTCCCAGAGTTTTTGCGAAAGTCGCAGCCCGATACGCTCCTTTAGTGTTGCCCGTCCCCCTACACGATCTTCTAGAAAACTGCATAAAGAATTTACCGAAATTCACCGGGGAGGGAGATCTGACCGCTGCTGAACATATAAATTTCTTCAACCAATTAACGGATATCTTCGGTATCGAGCACAAAGATGTGTATTCAAGACTCCTTGTCCAAACCTTTGAAGGTCAGGTCCGAACTTGGTTTCAGAGCCTACCCGCAACTTCTATCCCATCATATGATGCCTTGGAAGATGATTTCCTCATACAATGGGGCGAGAAAAATGACCATCTCTATTATCTAACCAAATTTGGGTCTTTGAAGAAAAATAACTTAGAAACAGTCATGGAATTCATTCTGAGATTCAACAAACTGTACAATAAAATCCCAGTTGAAGTCAAACCATCTCAACCTGTGGCCAAAGTGACCTTCGCCGGAGCTTTCGAGCCGGATTTCGCACTACTTTTGTGAGAGCGAAGGGGAGCCACCTTAAACCGTATGCAGGATGATGCGGTAGAAATAGAGTCTAACATGATGGATTCAGGTAAGATTAAATCTAGATTAGAGACTGGAAACCGAGAGACCAAACGCTTTAGAGAACAAGCTGGTCCTTCAGGGTCCAATAGATCCTCAGACGATAGGGTGGACCATATGGCTAGAGTGATTAAAGAGTTGTCAAATAAGATAGCCTGAATGGAAATCGAATAGGCCAAGGATGAATCTTACCCTAAAAAATATTTCAGGAAAAATCAAAACCCTCCTAGTCAACAAAGACAAATAAAAAAGGAGGATCAAAAAATACAAGCTCCCTTGAAGAATGAAAATTTTATAGGAGCCAATGACTTTCAAGACTTCGAGGATTTAGATAATGATGTCACAAACTTCGGTGATGACTGTAGTCAACCATATCTGACTCGTGAAGACTACGAAAAGTCTCTAAATACACCAAATCCGTCAAATGAGAGTGAGGAGGGTGATCATACCGAGATCTGTGAATCTCAATTAGAAACTGAGATAATGATGGCTGATTTTCAACCAAAGTACAATCTAAGGTCTAAGAATAATCCCACCTCCACAACTCAACCCAAGAAAATCCTTCAAAGAGGCCAAGCTTATGAGCCTCCTTCGGACGAGACCCCATTACCCAACAAAAAAACTAGAAGAGTAAGCACTCAAGAGTCCGAGGTGGAAAAAGTTGGAACTCAAACACAGCCAACCGAACCCATAAATAAAGCTACGTCTTTAACTAGGACCATGAACGATAAATCTGTCCAAACAAATAAGTCAGAAAGGAAGAATTCAGAATTCTCAACCAGAGCAACAGACAAGGTGAGCAGAGCTTTTAGTTTTGAAAATGAGTTAAAAAAAATTAAGATACCAATCCCTTTGGTGGAATTAGCGAAAAACCCTGTTTATCGCAAACAAATTACCAAAATGATAGGTGTCTCTGAGCTAGAAATCTAGTCCGATGTCATAAACTTGGAAGAAGATAGACCTAACATCACTTTTGGTCCCCATTTTGAAGGGTCCAAAGACAACATCGCTCCCTTTTATATCACCCTGAACATGTATGATTAGTTGCTGCATAATTGTATGTTAGACTCTGGATCTTCCCATAATGTTATGCCCAAGATTATAATGGAGAAACTGGGTCTCCAGATCACAAGACCTTATGGAAATCTGTACTCTTTTGATTCGAGGAAGGTTAAATGCATGGGGATGATAAAGGATCTGGTAGTTACCCTGACACAGGTCTCGGTTAAGAGTATCTTGATGGATGTGATTATCGCCGATATTCCCCCTAAGTATGGCATGTTGTTATCTAGGTCATGGGGAACCAAGTTGGGGGGTTCTCTTCAGTTAGACATGACTTATGCCACAATCCCTGTGTTTGGTGGTTAGTTCACTCGTTTATACAGAGAAACAAGATTAGCATATACGGTCAGTGACCCTCAAAACCCACATAACTTCCCTATTTACATTGCAGACCAAGACCTGGGAAATTGCATCTTGTCTTTTGATGATGGTCTGGATGGTTTCCTGGAGGAAATCAATACAAAGAAAGAAGAGTCAAACCCCATGACAGAAGAGTTGTGTAATATTGGTGTCTGGAAAATGTATTTTGACGGTGCTTCTTCTTCTGAAGGGGCAGGTGATGGAGTGCTTTTGGTGGCACCTGAAGGTAAGTTCATTGTTCCTTTCTCCTATCGTTTGCAGTGGGACATAGATTACACTAATAACGTATGCGAGTATGAAGCATTGATCTTAGGATTAGAGGCTGCCAAAAAGCTAAATATAAAAAACTTGGAGGTATATGGTGACGTCGAATTGATAGTAAAACAAGTAAACCGACAGTACTTAGCCAGGCATCCCAGACTAAGAGCGTATCGAAATAGTGCTTGGGATCTCATGGAAATTTTTTTCTCATCCGTAAATATCCATTTTATCCCTCGCGCAGAGAATCTGCATGCTGATGCATTGGCAAAGGTAGCTTCAACCTTCTCTCCTCCCATGACCTTCAAACTGAAGTATCACATTGAAATTAGATACAAACCCTCCATACCAGATAACATCCGAAACTGGAAATTCTTTGAAGATGATGAACAACTTAAGAAATTCCTTACAGCAGCAGATGAATTCTCTGAAAATCATGCTAACCAAGAAAACCAAAACGACTCGAGGTGGATCTTGCAAGAAGGAGAGGAACCTGAAATCTTCTGAGAAAAAAATGTGGATCATCGTATGTTGGTCCTTAAAAGAAATCATAACCCCAAAGGATTGATTCCTTTGGAAAGACTTTTTGATCAGAACGATGTACTTGTAAAGTCCACTTTGCAGCCCCAACTAGAAGAAGTGGAGGACTGTGATTTAGGAACCGAAAAGGAACCCCGGATGGTAATGATATCGAAGTTCCTCCCTCCCAAAGAGAAATATAGGTATAAAGACTTACTCAGAAAATATAAATATGTTTTCGCCTGGTCCTATGTTGAACTGAAAACGTATGACACTTCCATTATTGATCACAAGATACCTTTGAAGCCTGGGGTCAAACCGTTTAGGCAAAAACTTAGGAAAATTAACCCCATTCTGTTACCTGTGATAGAAAAGGAAGTTAAAAAACTCTTGGACGCAAAAATTATCGTACCTCTGAGATACTCCGACTGGGTAGCTAACCTAGTCCCAGTCAGGAAAAAGAATGGGGAAATCAGATTGTGTGTGGATTTCCAAAACTTAAACAAGTCATCTCTTAAAGATAACTACCTGATGCCCAAGATGGACCACGTTTTAGAAAAGGTTGTTGGAGCTAATCGAATGTCTATGATAGATGGTTTCTCTGGTTATAATCAGATTGCTATGAATGAACAAGACAGAGAAAAAACTGCTTTCACCACACCCTGGAGTACTTTCATGTATGATAAGATGCCTTTTAGTTTGATGAATGCAGGGGCCACTTTCCAGTGAGCTATGGACATCGCCTTCGTGGGAGAAAAGGACAAGTTCGTAGTTATTTACCTCGACAATCTGATGTTTTTCTCTAAAACTGACGAAGAACATCTGATGCATCTAAAACAAACTTTCAAAAAGTGTCGCAGGTTTGGCCTATCCCTGAACCCAAAGAAATCACATTTCTCTATGCGGGAAGGTAAGCTTCTGGGCCATGTCGTATCTAAGGAAGGAATCGAGATTGATCCTAAGAGGATTGAAGCAATAGATACTATCACTATCCCGAGAAATATAAAAGAAATTCAATCATTCTTAGGAAAGATAAATTTTCTTCGAAGGTTCATTCCCAATTTCGCTGAGATTGTCAAACTGATTACAGGAATGATGAAGAAGGACAGTGGGGTAAATTGGACCACTGAGGCCAGGGCATCGTTCGCGCATATTAAAAAATTTATAAGCGAGGCACTTGTGTTAGAAAGTCTGGATTATCTGAAAGATTTTCTCATCTTCTCTTTTTCTTTTGAACATACCATCGCCGCGGTACTCTTGCAGAAGAATGAAGAGGGGTTCGAACAACCAATAGCGTTTTTTAGCAAAAGCCTCAGAGACGCAGAACTGAAATATGACATATTAGAAAAACAAGCATACACAATGGTAAAAGCATTGAAATCATTTAGAACCTATGTGCTACATTCAAAAATAATCGCGTATGTGCCTACCAGTTCCGTAAAAGACATATTGGTACAGCCAGACAGTGACGAAAAAAGAGGGCGATAGCTCGCTAAAGTACAAGAATTCAATCTGGAAGTCAAGCCGACTAAATTGATAAAGGGGGAGGGTCTGGCCAAACTCTTGGTTGAGTCGAATCTTAGAGCTCTTGATATTAATTGCCTCCAAGGAGAAGACGGAGACGCGCACCTGCACGAGCCGGATGACCGGACAGATCCAAGAAAGGTCGAGGAAAAGTTCATATCTTTAGGCTGGTATAAAGACATAGTGTTCTACTTGTTAAACCTGAAATGCCCAGATGAACTATCACCAGCCAAGTGCATAACTTTAAAACTTCATGCTGTAAAATATTGCATCGTCGAAAATTAGTTATACTGGAAGGATCCACTCGGGTTCCTGCTAGTCTGTTTGGTTGATTCAGAAACTCCACGGGTTATAGAGGAATTTCATGAAGGAGTCTGTGGAGGACACCATGCATGGAGAGCCACTGCCTATAAGATATTAAGGGCCAGATACTATTGGCTGAAAATATGTTCAGACGTCAATGCCAAAGTACGTGCGTGCAACTCTTGTCAAATATTCGTTGGTAAACAGAAACTCCCTGCATTGCCACTCGTTCCAGTAAAAGCCGAAGCTCCATTTCAATAATGGGGTCTAGACTTCATAGGGGAAATTAATCCTCATTCCAGTGCTTATCATAAATGGATCTTAACAGCTACGGATTATTTTACTAAGTGGGTGGAAGCCATTCCAACCAAAAGGGCAACAGACTCGGTGGTGATTGATTTCTTGGAAGACAATATCTTGTCAAGATTTAGGTGTCCCCAAAAGATAGTTACCGATAATGCCCAGGCCTTCAAATCTATGGCTATGATTAGCTTCTGTCAGAAGCATAATATCGTTCTCGTCCATTCCACTACATATTACCCCCAGGGGAACGGATTGGCCGAATCATCTAACAAGATCCTAGTGAACATAATCAAGAAAGCTGAATGAAAATAAAAGGTCTTGGCATGTGCACTTGAAATACGCGTTATGGGAAAACCGCATCAGCACTAAAAGGTCTATCGACATTTCGCCATTTCAAATGGTCTATGGGACAGAGGCAGTCTTACCTATAAACCTAGCGTTGCCAGTGATGAATTTATGGTAGGATAAAAACGAAGAACCAAATCATGTAACCAGGAGAATTAACCAGCTGATCGAGGTTCAACATCATAGAGTTGAAGTCGATGAAAAAATGTAGAAGTATCGGGATGAGGTGAAAGCATTGTTCGATCTCAAGCCAAAAGATAGGGAATTCCTTCCAGGTGAATTAGTACTAAGATGGGATGCAAGAAAAGAGGAAGCCGTGAAGCATGGTAAATTTGACCACCTCTGGTATGGGCCATTCAGGGTCTCTGCTCCGGAGGGAAAAAATTCCTTCCTGTTGGAAAACATCGACGGAGAAGTCCTCAACACCCCTGTCAATAGGCGATATCTGAAACATTACATGACATAACAGTCACCATTTTTTCAAAAAAAATAAAAAAAATAAAAAATAAAATAAAATAAAATAAAATAAAATTTGTGTACATACATGCATTTTTATTACCCTTTAGACTTTCTGTTTTCTTTTGTTCATAATTTTTAGACATATTTCGAATACAGTTCGTATTTTCTTTTTACAGGATTCAGCTGCTTGCAAAGCTAGCAGGAAAAGTAATTCGCAAGGCGGTGTCAGGAATAAATCGGCATGAAACAGGTGATATCTAAAAGTAGCTTCATAGTGCACAAAGAAAGTGACAAGAAAAGGTAAAGGTGAGCTTTCTCAATACACATGTTATGAAAGAATGCTAAAGTAAACTAAGGTAACGTCATTCAAACTACAATATCAGCTAAAGTGTTAGAAAATAGGATTATTACGTGGCTTGATAACCTTTGATTTAAAATGATTTGAATGATACACTAAAACTAAGAACAATCAGTCAAAAGTAACCATCCCCAAAGACATCTACAAGAGCCAGTCTCAAACTATTTTGACCTTCTGTATTTTCAATCAATAAATCGCTACCTTGTATCCTTCCTGTTTTCGGGTCTAACTTTTGACAAGCTGCCATCTTTTCATTTCATTATGAAGGAATACAAGTTTTCGTTTTAGCCTCTTGAGTCTCAAAATAGATTGTGGAAAGAAAGCGGGTCTCCACAACTACTTGATCCCCTACTAAGCGAAGGAACATTTAGAGTGATCCTAACTTTCCTAGGTTTTTCAATAGCATCGGAAGAATCAAAGCTTGCTCAAATAGGATGCCCCTTAAAAAAATATTTTCCTTGTCTCCCTAAGAACGAAGGTATTGTGAGGGTCAAGGGAAGATTGGTACCGAGTAATCAAAGTAAGTTGACAGAACTCTGATGCAAAATATTACACAAATATCAGCCTTGATACAAACTGATTGCCCCCATCTTCACGCTCAAAAAATAATAAATTATGAGACAGGTGGTGAAAGGAAATTTAGAAATGATTGCCCCCACCTAGTCCAGGAAGAAGATGAAAGGAAATTCAGAAATGATTGCCCTTGTCTTAGCATTTAAATGCATAAATATTTTCCGAAGTGGTGAAAGGAAATTCAGTAAAAAGGGCCAGATAACTTCACCGGGGTACTGAATAGGCTCGCTGGCAGTGAAGCAATGTCTGAGATATCTATAAGGTTGTTATACATGAATATCACTCTACTCTGGTAACCAATGCTTTCTAAAAACCTGATCCACATCCCAAATTCAGACGAGACTTCCCTGTTAAAAAACATATAATCTCATTCTTTTGATGCAAGCCGAGATCCTCAAGATCTGTTGGGTCTCCTAGGGTCGTTTCGACTGTCTTACAGCATACCTAAAGTTAGTAGTGGGAAAGGGAAAATTGTGAAAGGGACTACAACTGCTTTTGAAAAGAGTATCTGATTTTGAAAAACTTCTCGAGGTGAAGAGCGGAGGCTTTTCCCCCCTTCGATCCTTTTTCCCTGGAATTTTTCACCTGATTGAGTTTTTGAATCCATTTACCCAATATTGGCACGTGGTCTACTGTTCTTCCTTCCTCACAGGAAGGCGGGATCCCTAGTTGGAGCCTATGTTGGATCCGCCCTTGTTTTTTAACCCGTCACAATTTTCGTTGTGATGCTGAAAATCATAAGATGGTTCTCTTTGCCTCTCTGAGAGATCGATGATCTCTAAGAGGTTGAGCATGCAAGCAGCTAAAATTTTTCTACCCTTGAAACAAGTCCTACATTTCGTAAGAATGTTCCCTCTTTTGGTTCTACTTCGGGATCTCGCAGGTCGGATACTATAACTCACGAATTCACACGTCCCGAGTCACAAAACGACGAGGTTGTTTTAAGCTCTCACTCAAGACAGTGACTAGGGTAGAATTTTTTAACTCATGTTTAGACGTCATCGGGGTTTCATGCCTCGGCGTTCGCCAAACCCAAAGTTTTGTTTTTACAGCCCCGAGAGCCGAGAACACGAGGTCCTTTCGGGATAACACTGGTCAAGGATTAAAGGCAAAAAAGCTAACCGTGGTTAAGATTTGTTCCCAGCATTTTGCCACTTGGCACTATCATTTTCGAAAGTTACGGCGTCTGAAACTCCGACTCACGAAGTCGCGATGTAATTATAACATGATTAATTAATCACTTAATCCAAGATTACATTCCCCTAAATTAAGCCTCGTTATTGCAGTCTCACGGTTTCGCGACTCGGCATACTAATCTCCTAAAAACTTATCTTCGAAGTTCCAAGTTGCGATACGGTGAATAAAATGATTATAAAATTAATTATGCCTCAAATTTATATTAACTTTAATTAAACCAAACTCGGTCCTCGGGGTCTCGGGAGTTAGAAACTCAAAATGTTAACAAAAAATTTACAAGATAACAAATAGCGAGAAATTTATTAACATGGACATATTTGGATTAATTAAGTTAAATCAAGACTTATCCCAAGTTTCTATGCTTGTACGATTCTTGAAGGAGCATTTTCACTCCATACGCCAAATGACTTTTAAACCACCAAAATTTATGACATTAATGGGAAAATAGGGTAAATCTATGTGTAAGATCGGATTTTTATGGCATAAATTTATTTCTAATTTCGAATTGACAGGCTTGTTTTGAAAGGTACCATTTTTTCAAATATATGCAAGATCTGCGTTTCATTATGCATTTTTCATAACACGCGGAGCTCATCACTTTTGAGTAAACTAAATTTTGTATGTATACACAGTTCTATCGCAGAAGAGATAAAACGCAAGCTTCAGCTATATCTCCGCGGAAAGAAGCAAAGGAAAATGTTGAGGTCGCAGGAAAAGGCTCGGATAACGTCTCCGATACTTCGCCTCGAAGTTTCGATTCGGTCCCAAACTGGTCATTTGTTTCAGACATTCTACAGTCACAATTGGTAGATTATTCAGACGACTCCGACGGAAATGAAAAAGATGATCTCAACACCAAATATAAGATAGTCGTCCAATCCGGTATGCATAGAGTAGCAGCCAGACCACGGTTGCTCCCATATTATGACATGATCCGATCAGCGTTGGATCATGTAGACATACCAACCAGGACTATCATGAACGGGCAACGAGTCACTGTCGGGACTTTTAGGCCAGAGCATATGCAAACCATGTATAATCTACCGACGACGTCTGACTACACATACAACGCTGAGTTCCTGGAGGAATTCAAAGAAAATGAGTGCTTCCAGTATGATAAAACAATTCTAGGTTTGATAAAGGATTGGGTTTCACGCGCTGCGAAGTTCAGGGTTAAGGACCAAGGTGTTTATTCAATCGCCTCATTGGAGCCATAGTATAAATATGTGGCCATGATGACATGTCAGCTATTTGGGAGAGAGGACACATCGCATTTTCTCTTTGCATGGTTGCCTCTAATGTTTCGGGTTGCAGAAGGTTGCTCTTTTAATTGGGCAAAGATACTTTCGGATAGTTTGGCCAACCGGGTCACAGAGTACCGGGAGCATAAAGAAAATGGGAGACCATCCTCATTCTTCATGTCCGCATATATTATGGATGCGATATGTTCCATGACACCTTTCCCATTGATGAGCTGGGGTTGGACTCCAGCCCAAGAGAAACCCATACACATATATCATGACAACCTATGGGAGAATAAAGCAGAAAAGTTCACATATGAAATTTTTAACTAGGTGATGGTGCCCTTGCATATTGCCATTTTTGGGTACCCACCACCTCGTATCTCGGACAGCATTGAAACAAATCTGAGTGGCATAGCGGATTGGTACGTGGAGGCAGAGTATTTGTACTTCAGAGTTTTCGGGGCTTCTGTTCCCCCTCATGTGCTTCCATTGTTCATTCCTAATAAGCTGGCTTGTCGAGAGGTCGCCCGGAAGACGGTAATTGGCGGGGTGAGTAAAGAACTCAAAGGGTACTCAAAGAAGGTATGGCCTTCTTTTCCCATTCGAACGAATTCTTATTCTTTGTTAGATTATGGGCATGCCAAAGCCGAGGCTGCAACCCTGGAAGACCTAAGTTTGGTCTCCATCGAATATAATAAACATGATCCACAGAGGGTTGTGAGCAACCATTTAGCTAATTGTGGGCTCAAGAGATTTGAGCATGAAAATTCACCCCCGGATGACGTTTTCCAAGGGGCGAGGTCGTATGAAGAAGTGTTAGCCCGGATCCAATCCTTAGCACCCAAAGACACAACCTCTATATTGAGATTTCAGGAACATAGATGAAGTTGTCTCCCCACTGTGTTGGGAGGTGGGGGTCCGGGTGTTTCCGAGACGAAACAGAATGATGCTGAAGGTTCTGAAGATGCAATTCCTGACCTTGGAAAACACCAGGAGGGGGAACAAACGACGAATCCTGAAGAAGAGGTAAAGACTTCGGACCCGCCAAGGAAACAATATCCGGAGGCTGAAGTAAAAACTCCGGACTCGCCAAGGAAACAGAAGACGGAGACTGAAACAAAGACTCTAGGACCGCCAAAGAAGCAGAATCCTGTCGATACTCCAAGAGAATCGTTAAAGCAAATCGGAGAACCCATCACCTCGGTCACACCCTTGCAGTCGGCATAGGTAAATATCAGCGAGGGATGGATATTTAATGAAGAACTGAGGCCCATAAGAGCAGAAGAACTCCCTCCAAATGAGTTCTTCTTTGATAAAAAGAGGAAGGCGGTAGTGAAAAGAGAGTTCTATCAAGAAGGAGGGTCTACTGTGAAAAAATATAAAATCATGACCGATGGAAAAGATAAGAAAAGTGACCAACTCACCACTGAAATCGCAGGAACGCTGGGAGCGTATGCTTTGGCAAATCAATTCTCAGTTGGGATTTTGAAGAACCAACTAAAAATGAAGAATCGCCTAATCAGGACCCTCGAGGCTAGATTGGCTACAGCCGCGAAGAACGCTAAAGGTCAGGCTAGCATGGAAATAGAATAGGCCAGAGTGGCCGACAAAAATGAAATTGAGGTGCTCAAGGCCAAGCTTGAGTAAGCACAGTTGGTGGTCCGAGATGGTCCAGCGCAGGTGAGCTAACAAAGAAGTCTGATTTAATAGTTGCAAGCTCGGGTAGAGATTGCCGAGAGCAGAGCGATAGACATTAGGATATTTAAATCCCAAGCTAGCAAGATTCAGAGCAGAATCTTTTCGGCACGGCAGAATTTGCTTGCCAAGATAGGAGAGATCCGGGAAAATTGTCTGTTGGTAAATCAGGTTTCCGAGAACCTGACTTCCAGAGAAAGGGATACAGGAGTGGTTCGGGTCGCCTTCTAGGAGGTGGTGATAGCCACGAATAATAGAGTTTCGGTAGGTTATACCGGGCTCGCCATCCCAGAAAAAACCAGAGGTAATATACTGTTGAAGGATTGGGAGCACAACATTGCCCTGGGCAAGGAGCAAGCTCAAAAGGTAATCAATTCTTTGGAAGAAGCTTTTAATTCCATAGATGACGAGCTATTAGGTATGGACAGTGGAGGCGACGTAGAAGCATTGATGCAAATGAATGTGGAACATATCTCACTTGATTTGAAAGAGAAATATGAGAGAGATTCGACCGATATTTCTCGGATAGATATGGTAGACATGGCCCAAGTTGATAAGAACATGATCAAACCCAGTGCACAGCTAAGTGCCCTCAATATCATCGGTGCACAAATGGAGGACAAGCTACAACAGTTAGCCCGAGAATGTTACTTCATCGAGGCCAGCTATCAAGCAGAGCCTTCACGGCTCGTATCTCAGCTTGTGGAAAGTTGTATCGCCTGCACCGAGTCCGCGCGAAGACGAGCACCTGGCACTAAGTGAAGACAGAGTAGGGGAAATGGAGCGATTTCTCTCTCCTCTGTCATAACTGAAATTTTGCGACTATTGAGATTCTACCTGCTTTGTAAAAATTGTATAAATATACCCCAGAGAGAAATGCACTAGGCTGGACCCTTTTTGAGATTTTGTAAGAGAGTTTTTACATTGAGATTTAATACAAGCAGATCCGAGATTCTCAATTCTGTCACTACTGTATTACAAGTTTTCTTTCTTGTTCCTCGTTTTCAATTTCAATTCATATTCATAATTGATGTGCTTCGTTATACTTTAGTATGACCACTACTATAACGAATAAATTTGGGTTTTTTGTAATTGTTTATTGTCTTTCCTTTGCACCAACTATCAGTGGTGTAAGACCAATCTGCAGTTTCAGAATTCTACATGTATTTTTTGTTACATCGGTTATTTTCTTACACATTTTCTTCTCCTTTTTACTTCGTGATATTTTCCCCTGGTAGGAACCTGACACTGTAAACGGCTCAATGTTTTTCTCCCATCTCGCCCCTTTTATTAAAATATAATACAGTTATGGGAACGAGCCTTTGATTCGCATCCGTATTCTAATTCTGCAACCGTAAGTTCTCTTTTACAAGACTAAACTGAGACAACACTTAGCCTCTCTTAAAGTTTTTCCTACCTGCATTGTTCCCCCATGACAGTTCCTGTACCAACTCAACCTAATGTTGAACCCAGGTTATTGAGCCAAACACACATCGCCTTAAACCTCTTCAACACTATCCTTAAAACAACAACTAACTGGGCTGAACTTGAACAATCATGGGCAGCCATTGAACGAGACATAACTATTCAGGAACAGTTCGAAGCCAGACAACCCCAATGAAGAAATCTCCCTTATTTTCTTTCTCCGAAGTTTGACGCCCTCCCTTCTCCAAATTCTAACCACTTTTGGATGCCTTGACACTGTACTTTTGAGCCTTAAGTACAGACTCAAGAACAACACCTACAACAATAAAATACAATCACACCTTTCTCCTCTACACCTTGTGGTCTCTGTTGGTCCTTTTGAGGATTGGGGTATCGATTTCATGACATGTCACCCTCACTTGGCCGAGGGGAATGGATACATTATTGTAGCTGTAGATTATTTTACGAAATGGGGCGAGGCAATGCCAACATTCGACAATACCGGAAGGACTATAGCATTATTTATATTCAATCACTTCATTGCTCGGTTCAGTGTTCCTCAAACTACTGTTACTGACCACGGTAGCCACTTTATAAACTTCATGATGTCCGAACTCATTGAAAATTTGGGTCTTCGCCATGAAAACTCAACACCCTATTACCCACAAGCCAACAACCAAGTTGAACCAATAAACAAAATCCTCATTACCATGCTTCTACGAATGATAGTGATTCACAAAATGAGTTGGCACATGATGTTGTTTTCAACATTGTGGGCTTACCGGACATCCATTAAGTCTACTACTAGGTTTACACCATTCTAGTTAGTTTATGGTCTAGAAGCCATCTTGTCAATTGAATTTGAATAACCTCCCTAAAAGTAGTTGTCGAACTTCTCCCAAACACTTTTGTTGAAGAAGAACGTCTGTTGTATCTCATGCAATTAGATGAAACCCGTCGCAATGCCACCCTAGTTATAGAAGCCCAGAAGAAACGTGTCAAAGCCCAATACGACAAACATGTCAAGCCACATGTTTTCTCCGAAGGCGATCTGGTTCTTCTTTATGAACAAGATTGGGATATGCTAGGAGCCAAAAAATTTGAAGCTATGTGGTGAGGTCCCTATATCTTCAGACGAGTTTTGGAGAAAGGATCTTACGAGTTGGTGGACTATGACAGTATCCCTTTGAGTAAACCCATAAATGGGTTGTACTTAAAGAAGTACTACTCTTAATATCACATGTGCATGAGTGCTTGTATTTTATTGTATCATACTTTTTGTTACTTTAGTATGCTTTTTCGTTATTTGGACTCTACCCTCAACCGCTTATCTTGCATTGTGCTTAGTTTCCAGATGTCAGAGTCTTTTCCACCCCACATTGGCTTCACCAATGGCGCTAGCCGTAGTACTCAGAACCTTGCTTCTGTTGCATGGGAAATTTACGCCCCTACAAATGAACTTATCAGTCTACGAGGTGTGTGCCTCGGTCGTGCGACCAATAATATTGCAGAATATAGCGTCGTCATTGAATTGTTGATTGATGTTATTTCGCTTGATATCCACCACCTGGTTATATGACTCGATTCGTAGCTAGTATTAATACAGTTAAGTAATGTCTATGTTATCCGAAGTCCTATTTTATTATGGGTATATTTATGAATTCGCCTCTTGGAACATTATTTTGTTTATATCGAATATCAACACATTCCTAGATGTCTAAATACATTGACTGACGCCTTAGATAACTATGTGTTAGACAAACATTTGGGACATTTATAAACCAATCACACATCACATGTATAACACAACACAAAATAAGCTAGTAGAAGCCGTATATATGTATATAACGATCAAAAGTTTTTACAAAAAGTTTCTGTCCAACGATCAAAATCTCAAAATACGAAGCCCATAGCTTCTACAAAATAGCATCACAGATGACGCTCATGATAACACACAACTTCTTAGGCTACCCTATGGAGCATTCGATTGAGAGACTCAGACACGCCCACAATATGGCGCTGGTAACGTCTCAGGATCTCCCCAATAGCAATATATGGGACATCCACATTCAACCCCTCTATGTTATGTTCCATTGCCTCTTAGTCTTCGTCATCCCATATCGCCACTGGAGCCGCTTCTCCTCACATTTGAATGGGAGACATTCCTGGAGTTCGATCCGGCCCCACATATGTGTCATCAAAAATAAATTTTTGGATTAGTTCTTGTATAAACATAAAAACATTTCATATGATAAAATTTGCAAAAACATTTAAAAACAACAAAATGTGTACTTCTTAACTAAGTCACCCCACTAAGCATTCTCAGGCAGGACCAAATCCGGATCCCCTCAGAAATCCAAACCGACATATGCGTAGTCATCGATCATTAACATCTAGGGCCTCAACTAGTTAAAAAATGAATCATTATACTTTATTATAGGCCCTGCTACATGTCGAGCCATGAGGTTACACCACCTTAACATCCTCGGATCCTATGGGGCCAGCAAACCCCAATCAACTTGTAGTCACAGCAGTGGGACCCTCTCGAGGAAGAATGACACCAAAAGTGACCTGTACCCAAACTGCTTCAAGTCACCCTTTCTGCACTTCGTCAATTGTTGCTTCATACTGCGGAGAACTGTGTCCGACTACTTAAAAACCCGAGGCTCTGTGCACTCTATGGTGTATTGGAAATAGATTTGGAGAGCCATGTGCGGAGCTGTTCTCCCAACCATGTGTGCAATAGTAAACAAGATGGTCCGTAGGGTCAGATATTGGATGCCCCAAATGGAAACCTTACCCTTGCTTCTCTCTGCCTCGGGAACACAATATTGGCGAACATACTCGCTTATAGGGAGTCTTCCGCCTCTACCTCCGATCAAAGTAACATGGTATCCACGCCATGAAAACCCCATTAGTAAATAGATATCCTTGATATCTAGTGTCAGCGTATGGACTCCCACATGAAATAACTGTTGATCCACGTCCCACATGTAGACCAGGGATTCAAACAACCTGAGTTGGGATCTCATGCCCGGGATCCTAAAAAAATTCAAGAGCCCACAATCCCAAAGGGAAACGAATATACCCGGGTCATTCCTGGCAATGGAATCATCCTCCTCATGTTCTCTTTCTCTCCATTCCAACATCGTGATGGTCAAACACTTGCAAAAGAGCCATGAGAAGGAAGTCAACAACTTGTTTTAAACTCTTGCATAATTTGTTTTGAGCAAAACCTCACTTTAAAATCCACATTTCGGCCCCCGTAGGTGGACCTTTTGCACAGTGCGAGATTCTCACATGTTCCCTGAAGCCCACCTGTGAGAATCTTAGATTCTTGTAGGTCCCGCATGGCTCACGTGCGAGAATGCTTGGGCGTATGTTTTGACCCTAAAATGGACTCAAAACCCAAAACATTGCCAATAAAAACAAAAAATAAACCATGGAAAAGTTAGAGAATCAAGAGATTACCTCGTTGGCTAAAATCGTTTGCCAAATGATCGCTTGTGCCTCCCATAATCGAGCAAAGAAATTTGGGGGAAAATGAGGTATGTTGGACAAGTTTTTTGCAAAGTAACAATGAAATGGTAAAAAGTCTTTTTCACCCATATTTATTCACTTTTTACTATTTTTTATTGATTTTTCATATTATTTTTATTGCTTTTTTTATAAGACCTAATACCCTAATAGCCTTGTGAGTGTGTTTTTTCGCAGATATAGCAACTTCGAAGTTCGAACGAGGCGGTATAGGTGTTTTTTCTTTTTGTCGCATGTATGACTAGTTTTTTAGGGTTTTTTAGAAAAAACCTCGAGCTCAGTCTCTGTTTGTTCTCGCGCTCGAAAATATATGAGAACGTAACCGAGTATACTTTTTCTTGTCTTTTCGTACTCGTCATGGTAACACGAAAACGACAAATGTAAAAGAGTATCCTTTAAGCTCTTTTCACGCTCCATAAAAACAAAAATATTTCCGAGCGATCTTGTTCTTTTCACACTCATTAAAGTATTTGAAGAAAATGTTCGACGGGCAATAATTTATCACTTTTTCAGTCTTGTCGAACTCTTTTATGAAAAAGGAACTGGGAGAGTTCTCTTTAAGTGTTTTTCAGACTCTCAAAACATGAAAAACCCGCGAGTTTTCTATCCTTGGACTCGTTAAACAAACATAGAAAGACCTGTAATGGGACCGAACCACTCCTAGGGTTCGTTAAATATACTCCGAGGAACTCATCTGAAGGATGAGAGTACATCAAAAAGCATATGTTATCCTCCTCAAGCTTGTGTAAAAATAAAGAGGTAATCGCCAAAAATGTTGGAGGAAATTTTAGGAAAGGGATATGTTTTCGTATTCATATTAATGGCAGTAAGTGTCTCTCTTGAACATGACACCCCCTATTCGTCATTTGAATCTGGGTTGGGAAATCCATTTGTCTCTCGTTCGACTTGCTACAACGTCATATCTTGGGTCGTCTTTGAGTTAGTGTTGCCAAGTCCTTGGTCGTGTCGTTCATATGTTCAAGAGAAGTTCAAATGAGCCCTCTATTGAGTCGGCCATCTGTAGTTGTCCATTCTTACTATGTCGACCTTCCCTGTGTCTGTTTCACCCCTTATTCATACTTTGTTTCACCCTCAAAATTTGTTGCTTATTTTGTGTCATTGATGGGGGATACATCAAGCCCCTCCTATGATGAGTCTTTTTCCATCGACTCCAACTCATTATCCAGGAATCAGACTTAGAAATCATTTAGTACCTTAAAACTTGCATGCCTTAATGGCGGGTCTCTTCTCTTTCGACAGGGGTTTCACATCATTGATCCCTGATTGAGATATTCTGCCGCATGCTTGACTTCAACTCATTCATTCGCATTCGTTCGGATTGTACTTCAATACCTTGGGAGTCATTGACATCAATGGTGATTTCCCTCGCACTTGTTAATGGTTTTCATCAATGACTAGTAATCAAGTGGTTTCTACCATGTTTGACTTCAGCACATGTAATCACATGGCTAGATTTGTACTTTCAGGTGATGGGATTGAAGACCCTGGGTCTCATCTTTTTGATCCAGGATACGATGGAGTATGTATGATTTGTATCAGCACATAGATCCACTTTGTATGTTACGTGGCTATGTCTTAATTCAAGTCTTCTCACATAGATCCACAATGTATTCTTGGTGGCTATGTAGCATTTTGACGACATGGATCCATAGTGTATGATTGGTGGCCATGACCTACATTTATGATTCCATTCATTTGTAATCTAAGCATGAGAATGCCTACCTCAAAACTGGTATTATATTTTGTAGATGCTTGGTTGTTTACAGGTTTTCGATTAGGTGCACTCCTTGTTTCTGACACACACATGCATTTTACAAAGTATTTTGCCTGTCACAAGTTCCAGCCTCATACTTTGGGGGGCATTCTATTACACATTATGTTGGTCACTCTAGTGATGTCTCTACAAGTAATGTATTCAGGCTCCCATAAGGACATTTTGCTTGAGAAAAGTGATTGTTGTCTTCTTCCAAAAAACACATTTTTAAGATGAGTTCGTAGGTTGCCTATGTCATAGGGTGCGAAAATCCTTCATTCTCGCAGGAAACCCACACTTAGGGTGAAAACTATTCACAATCTGCTCTATATGTAAGGTGCGGACCTGTTTCAAAGCTTGGAAAAGATAAGAGGTCACGAATATTCTAGAAGGGAATCTTCTAGAAAATGAGTTGGCATTTGCATGGTTGGCATCCTACTAACTTCTCAGATTTAGTGGGATCATCATCATCCATTTAACCATCTCTTCTTCTCCTATATATTGAATATTTCTCATGGAAAAGGTTAAACAAGATTGAATGAAGAATTGGTGAAAGAATTGTGTGGAGAAATCTGCTTGGATAGAAGCTTGAAGACTCTATTTGGTCTAACAAGTTGTATTGGATCTTTTTCATGCAAATGTAGAGAAAGTGTGTGTGTTGGAACCAAGGGTCATTGAAAAGAAGCTTGCGACATCAAGGCGATATGGTTGTATCTCCTACTTTCATTTAATATAATACAACGACATGTCCCTTTCCCATAAAATCACTCTTATTTTATTGCATAACTCCTTGATCATATGCATAGGTTGACATTGAATGTACTTTGCTATCTTCACTTTGGTTGGTTTGTATTGTCTTGGACCTGATTTAACAAGAGCAATGGAGCGAAGCAGGAACAACAGAGACCTAAGGAAGCGATATAAAGGTATGTCACTCATTCCTTCTTAGTAGTAGATTCAATGACTGCAACTTAGAGAAAGAGTCGTGTCCTGTCCTGTTTTATTCTAGATCCAGGTGGATCTAGGGAGTTCTGTTAGTGTCCACACCTACCGATTTATCCAATAACACTTGGGAAGTACATCAGAAGAAACTACTTCAGAATCACCTCGAGGAGGAGGTAACGATGAAGTAGATAAAGAAGAGACCAATGGAAAATAAGATCAACAGAAGCAAAGAGAAGTAACACCACCTAGGGATCTTGTTGATGAGGCTGATCCCTCCAAGAAAAGGAAGTTTCCCCCCATGAAACTTACTTCCTAAAAGAAATCCAAAGCTACTAAAACTAAGTTGCAGATTGTACTCGCGCTCGATGACTTCGTCTTCATCATTGCAACCATATCAGACGCCTCGCAGGACATTTTGCAGAACAACGAATCCAAACACAAAGCCATGTATGATAGAATTGCAACATAGATGAGAGAAGTTCAGAAAGCCCTTCACTCCAATCGCGCAGTGTCCACTGCGTCCCCACCATTAGAAGAACTAGAGTTGGGAGATGAGCCTACCCAACTCCACAGAATTGTCGATGTGACTGAAGCTCATCTTCGTCGTTCCCAAGAAGAAAAGGGATAGGCCACGGTAGCCCCGAAGCAAGAACAAGTAGCAGTGATAGAGCAACACAGGATTGTGCAGTGGGAGAAGGCTTGCCTCCAGACAAAATTCAAATAGGAGAAAGAACAAAACTAGCAAGAGAAAGAACAGTTGCTCGTGGAGTAGATTGGAGTAAAGGAAGCAGTTAGCAGAGCACTTTGCTATGTGAAAGTGTTAGAGAAAAAAGAGAAAGAACTAGTGGAGCATCAAGTAGCGTAGCTTGCTAAAAGCATCTGACAACTTTGTTGGTTCTTTAACCTACCCAAAAACTCCGCGCTACTGACCCGAGGTTCGTATATTTCATGGTACCAATAAATCCTAAAACTATTGGCCCTTCTGGTGAACCAAAAGGAAACACAACACACAAAATGTACTACGCAGTCTCACCCGAGATAGATTTTATGGGTGGTTGTAAGACTCAGGTGTTTACAACCTAGGATTGAGTAGGATATAGAGGGTCTGCATTCTGAGCCACTAATTATTAACTGTATTACAAATTACTGTTATCTGACCTTCAAAATTAAACAATGCAACATAAATGACATCTAGTATTTAACTACACAGTATAATAACTCATTCATTCATCGCATCTAGTATTTAACTAACAATAATAAACATAGATACACATGCATTCATCACATCACACAGGTATTACCATGGTTCACCCCCTCCCAGGGCTACGTCCACAAAGATTTGGCTCTTTTCTCTCTTATTATGATAGTTCTGCAATTCTCGTGCCTCGCGCTTATAATTATTCTCAGATAGACAAGATCTTTGTGAGGTGAACTAGATTGCACCAGGCTCCTCAGCCTGCGATGTGATCCTCAAGATCTACCTCCCACTTAGCTCTCTTGTTACAAGTACTCTCTTATTGAAGTATTACCTCAAATGGAAGCTCAACCTTCGAAAAATCTCTGAACTTCTGAATCTTTGAACTCTCGAACTCTTTAACTCTTTAACCCTTGAACCAACCTCTCTTTGATGCTTGCTTGCCTATATTTATATCTATCAGGCTCTTAAGCCATTTCCACAAAAAATATTACCCAAACCCCTAACTCTTTTGTCATTAGGTCTTCCTTCTCCGCATGCATTCGCTGCTTCCTTCCAGTCGTCGCCTCCTTCTTTCATGAGCGCGTGCTGTGCTTCTTGATAGTTGTCACTTTCCTCCTGCATGATTTCCTTCTGACGATTTCTCTTCCAACTTTCATTCTTCTTCATGCACACTTTCTTTCCCATTTCGGCCTACTGCCAACAGGCCCCCAACACTGACATGTGACTCATCCTGAGTCACCTAATCTTTCTGAGTTGCATCGATCTCTTCAGTGATCATCTGGAACTTTTCCCTTAGCTCTGATGCTGTTGTCAGTGCCTGTGCAGTATTCTCCTTAATGGTTTCGATAACCTAAATGACCACTTTGTCGCTCAGTAGTCCTGGGCATTTTGCTTGGTTCTGGGCCATCTGTGCTCTATCTGCTTCTTCCTGTGCAAGTACTTCTGCCACCTGTTCCTGTAAGGGTTCAATTTGAGCCCGCCACTCCTATTTTTGTGTCTGCGCAGTGATGAGTTCTACGTACATCTTCTTCAACTCTTGCATCCCCTTTACACGTTCTCGGATTGGTATGATATTTTTCATCTGTTTGAGTTCTTGGATCGCTGCATTGATCCTTTTCTCTTCCTGGTCCCAACATTGAACCTGTGGATCCTCCTCCAGTCTTGTCCAAAGTTGTGTTGCTTTGTTGAGCAAGTCAGTTGTTGTGCTAACCTATTTCTCCATCTCCTATATTTGCATTGTTGTTGCCTGCCTCCATTGTTCCTTTACTACTGGTGGATTCGTTGGTGTTAGCTGTTCTCAGAGATCCCTGATCTCCTTCTAGTATTGCGCAGTTTCTTGCACAACCTGGTCGATATTGTCTGTGGTTGGGAGGTCATTTCCCTTCGTGGTGTTTGGAATTTTCCCAAAAATTTCTCCCACTTTGCGTTCCAACTCATTCCTGTGTTCCATCCCCTTATGAGTTTCTGATTTGGCCTGCCCATACTGTTTTTCTAGCGCTTCCCACTACTCTGTTGTTTTTTGTAGTTCGACTAAGTTCTTATGTGCCCGAGACTGCATCTCGTGGTCTATGCTAACCTGTAATTTATACAGTGTTCTTGACGGCATCTGTGTCAAGACCAATTGAATGTGGTCCAAATCCTTCAGTGGTGTCTATCCCACTATTTCATCCATTTGCAACATGTTCGGTTTTATGTGGACCATTGTGGATATGTGTGGCATTGGAAGAGCTGGGTCTCGTTCTTCGATCTCCACTCTTTCGTTGGTTTGTGTTGTCGACTTCTCTATGCCCCTGCTGCTACTTGTGCTCTGGGATTCTCCAAGTGTCTTGAGGAGCTGTCTTATTTCTGCCATCTCTTTCTATACATTATCCCTGTGATGTGTTGCGTGGTCGAAGTCTTCTGCCAAACAATCCTTTACCATTCTGGTGATCATTTCTCCATCGTCCTCCATGATCGTCAGGTCTGGTAACACTCATTGTGACTTTAATTTCTTGCGCGCACCTACGACCTATTCAGTCAGACTCTTATTTCCCCCGAGCTCCTGTGTGGTGGGGTTTGGGGCAGTCTCCTACATTCCCTTGGTTTTCTTTGGCCGTTTGTTGGTCTCTTTCTGCCCATTCTGGGTTTTTGTCTACTCTGAACCCTCGCTTGCTGGAAGTGGTCTGTTTTGGCCCGTCCTTGGTTTCTTGGGCACTGGTTTTTGCAGAGGCTGTGTTTCTATCTGTGTTGCCTCTCCTTCTGCGGGTCCTTACGATACTTCTTGAGGAATGGATGGGATCTTCCATTCAGCATTCCATTCACTGATGACCATGTCTATATCCCCTTCTATGATACAATAGTGCATTGGTAGCCACTGATTATCGGGATCTTGCCTTGGTTGTATCCACATGGCTTGCCTTGTTGCCCATAAGTTAGCGATGTTCCCATATCGCATGACAACTTCTGGTGTCATTCTCCATGACCGGTTAATGTCTTCCTGCATATCTCGTAAGTATGCTTCGAAGATGATTCCATTTTCCCTCTTTTGTCTAGTCTATGGCCCTGATCTTAGTATTTGATATCTCACTCCCTCAAGTTGTGGTCTTGTAGCAAAAAATACATATTCGGGTTCCCACCATCCCATGAAAGCTATAAAGGTTATCATCCATGAGTAATGAAATTCAGTGCCAAGTTCTTGCACATCCCTACAGTCCATTTGGAATAAGTTTAACAGATAAGGCACCCATCTCACAAAGGTTCCTTTTGCGCATGACAAAGCTGCAAGTGCGATGACTCCTGCTGGTACTTCATCTTTGCGACATTTACTTAGCAACTTATAGGATAAGATCTTTGTGCCCAATTGTGTTTCTGGGTTGTTGATCCATTTGATTATAATGCCTCTTGTTCCCCTCGTTGTGTCGTATTGCTTCTTCATTTCCTCTGCTAGTGCTTTTTCCTTGGATTTATCATCCAAAATCAGTGCAGGATCCATACCCCGGCTGGGTAGTCCTATTATATGGGTGATAAGGTCCACTATTATGGGGACGGGTTTGTCCATCTATATATCCCCTCCATGCATAAATGCTAATAGTTGCTTGATGCATGTAGTAACTTATTGGCCTCTACCAAAGTGTGGGAGTTGTAACAGTCCTAAAATGCCAGTTCGGTCCAATCCAACTGCCCATTGATGCGGATAACTGATTGTTTCTCCACTTTGGTTGACCACTATGTTTTGCATGAACACTCTGGGTGCAAGTTCTGGGTGCTTAGTGTCATCTGAGCTTCCCAACGTGATCCAGTAGCTTTGATTCTACCTGTACTCCCTCCGGTATGCGTGGTAGCACAATTTTTGCTGCCAGTTTCTTATGAGGTGAGCTCGGTATCAGAATTTTGTCGTCCTGTTGTGGTGCTTGGTACGAAGTTCCAACAATCCCCTTTTGTCGTCCTATAAGTCATTATGTCCAAGCCGAGGTAGTTCCCATGGTCTATTTTTTCTATTTATCAAGGCTAGGTACCCACGGCTCGTCGAATTTCCCTTATGATCTTTGATTATATGTCATGTCGTTACCTTTCGTGGCTGCTTTGGGGATTTCTGGTAGCACTTCCTATTGAGGTTCCACTTCTTCATTCGGAGGTTCCCGTGGTTCTGGTCATGTATCCTCTTTTGGTTCCTCTGGTTATGGCCACTGAATCTCTTCTAGTATCAGTGTAGGGCTCACCGGTGGTATCTTTGGGGATGAGATCTCATCGATATCAACGATCTCCAGTTGTTGCTGCTCATTTTCTTCCAGCAATCCTCATGACCTAGTTTGAACTCTGGTCGGCCTGGCGGTCGAGCCTAGTTCAACGGACTTTGGTTGTGCCAGAGTGGTGAGTTTTGGGCATCTGTTGTATGTAGAGACTTGTGATCTTTCTCAGCCTCTGTTCGTTCAAGCTGCTATGGATCTCTCTGTGTTCTTCTTTTGCGAATAGACAAGTTTCTTTCGTACTCGCATGTTGTAGGGGCTTGTCCTAAAGATTATCGAAGACGCTTCCTCCATGATGTGATTGATGAACCATATATGTGGATTCAATGCATGTCCGACAATTTTGTACTTTCCATTATGCTTCTCTGGCCATTTCTAGTTGGCGTGTTTAATGTGACGTTCCATCAGTACTTGTCGTGCCTTGATTTCACTTTCTGTTGTCCTGTCGTCCTGCTTTTGTTGACTTTCAGTTTCCCGCCCGTTTGTCTTAGGCGTGTGACCGTTACTCTTTCCTTTACTGCATTCGCGTTTCAAGTGTCCTGTGGCTTTTTTTCAGCTTTTTGGTTTTGTTTTTTTTTACTGCATGGTGGGTGGTCGACTGTCCTTGTACAAAATCAGTCGGCTCCCATTGATCATTCCTCGGAGGTCTATGCCTGCTAGATATATTAACTATACAAATCCACTGTCTGTTACAGATTTGACCTCGTATGGTCCTAACCAATGCATTATGAGATTTTCTGGGCACTGAAACGATTTGTTGTCATAGAGAAATACTAAATCTCCTTCCATGAAAGTCTTCTTCTTAATGTGTCAATCATTCCATGTTTTGTCTCTGGCCTTTTGCACTTGTTGATGGAATCCTGCCAGGATTCAATCTTCCTCCATTGCTAATAGTTGATGTAACCTTTCTTGTAACGCGTCGCATTCTGTAATTTGTGTGATAGTGGCTACGCGTAAGCTGGGAATTAAAAATTCCAATGGTACTACTGCTTCTTGGGTATAGACGAGTTTGAATGGTGTTTGGCCTGTCAACTTCTTGCATGTCATCCTATATGCCCATAATACTGTTGGTGCTTTGAGGTCCCAGTCATCTCTGTTGATGTTACAGATCTTTGTTAATGTGTTCTCTAGAACTTTGTTGAAGGCTTCTATTGTTCCATTTGCCTGTGGTTGATACGGTGTGATTTTCTAGTGGTGAACTTCAAATTATTCAAGAATCACGCAGATGGTACTATTTATGAAATGTGTTCCTTGATCACTCATCAAAACTCTTGGGCACCCAAACCTAGTAATTACTTGTTCGAATAAAAAGTGTGCAGCGGTCTCTGCGCTAGAGTCCCTTACTGGTGCGGCTTCCGCCCATCTTGTTAGGTATTCCGTCGTGGTGATGATGTATCTTGCCACTGTTCTTATGGTTGGTGGGTTAAGAGGTCCCACAAAGTCTATTTCCAATTTATCAAATGTCTGTAGTGTCACCTGCGGTCGTAACGACATCTCATCCCTTATGTTGGGTTTGCCTACCCTTTGACAGACATTGCATGCCTGACAATATTCTTTCGAATCCCTATGGATCGTTGGCCACCATAGTCCTGCGTGAAGTACCTTATGTGCGGTAGATTTTCCTGTATAATTTCCTCCTACCAATCCCTCATGGGCTTTTGATAGAATCCTTGGTCGTTCGTGCTCAAGCACGTACCTTCGTAAAAAAAAATTGCACCCATTTTATATAGATGTCCTGCAATCAGTTAATAGTCGGCTACGTGAACTACTAGGTTCTTCTTCTATGCAGTGGTATACTCTTGCGGTGCGGTACCTGTGCTCAAATACTGGATGATCTCTGCGAAGTAGTCATCAACAATTTGTACCAAGAATAGTTGTACATCCAGAAAGTTGTCTTCTAAGCTTGTGGGTTCTTCTCCATTGGTGACCCGTGATAGGTGGTCAGGGCCTGCATTTAGTTTCCCTAGTTTGACAATTACTTCGAATTCAAATTCTTGGAATAACAGTAACCATCGGCAGATTCTCCCACCCAACACTGGCTTGTTGACTAGGTACTTTAGGGTTGAGTGATTTGTAAACATCTTAAAATGTTTTCCCAGTAAGTAGTGTCTGAACTTTTGAAGTGCGTAAACCATAGCTAGGCCTTCTCTTTCCATTGTGTTATAATTTTGTTCTTACTCAGATAGTTTTATGCTTGCAAATTCTATCGGGTGATCCAATTCTCCTGCTCCTGGCTGCGCTAAGATAGCTCCTAGTGCTATTGTTGATGCAACTACATGCACGTGGAATGCCTTTCCCCAGTCAGAAAATACTAATATTGGTGCAGTGACCATCTTTTCCTTCAGGGTATCTAGACCGTGTTGACACTCGTCGTTCCATTGGTACTTTGTATCCTTCCTTAGCAGTTTTTCCATTGGTGTTGTGAGCTGCGCATATCCTTTGATAAATTTCTAATAGTATCCTATGTGTCCTAACGTCACTTGTAGCTAACGGACTATTTTCGGCGCTAGTAGATTAACGATGATGACGACCTTTGCCAGATCGACTAATAGCCCTTGTTTGCATACTATATGGCCCAATAGTATCCCAAATGGTGTTCCAAATATGCATTTATTTATGTTCAGTGATATCTGACACTGTCTACATCACTCTAGTGTCAAGCGTAAGACTTCTACATGGTATTTCAACAGACTATAGACTGTCCAGTTGTCCAGATATACTTCGAGAAACTTGTGGATGATTTCTTTAAATTCTACGATAACCACTCTGGAGAAGATTGTTGGTGCATTCTTCAGTCCAAAGGGCATGACTATATATTGGTAAGATCCCCATTCCATTGCAAATGTGGTCTTGTATCTATCCTCCTATGCTATCTTAATCTGATAGTAACTTGAGAATCCATCGGTGAATGAGTACACTTCGTGTCCCCCCACATTCTCTAGTACTTAATCCATGAACGGTGTAGGGAATGGGTCGTGTAGGCATGCATCATTCAAATTCCTCAAGTCGATGCATATCCTAATCTCTCTTCCTTTCTTCTTGTCCTGTATGACCATCGAGCTTATCCACTCTGATTCCTCTACTGGTTCGATTATGCCGGCTTTGAGCATTCAGTCAATCTCCTCTTTAACTTTCTGTTTATTTATAGGGTTCAGTCTATATGGTCATTGTCTGATCGGTCTCGCTTTGGGTCTGAGAGGTATTTTCATTTCTCCCAGTTCACCTGCTATACCTTTCATATCTGTAAATATTGTAGGAAATAAGTCTCTATAATCGCACAACAGTTCTGTAATACTTTCTACTATTGGGTCATCCCAGTAGTCTCCAATGTAGGCCATTTTGGGATGTTTCGTTGTACCGATGTTAACTTTATTTACCTTGATTGGTGCGGAAATAACCTCAGATTCTATTTGTGGTCCCTTAAAGTCTATGTAACCTTCTACTTCTGTAATTTGAATGTCGCATGGGTTCTCTTCGTCCGGTATGTCCTCCTGTACCTGGTAAAATGAGAGTAGTTCCTTGACTGTCTGTTAATTTCATTGTTTCTCTTTGGTAATAAGTTCTACTTCTGGCTTCTCAATGAATATGACTCCTCTGATTCATTTTAGAGTTGCCTCTATGTTGGGGTTCTCATGCTCAAATGAGAAAGTGGTGGTGAAGTTTTTTTGCAATGTTTCCCATGTTGTAGTTCCTTTGTGTAGTTCCTAATCTGTATACCAGTTCACTGGTATGCCTTCTAATGTATGAATAAAGTGGTGAGGCCATTCCTCAGGTGGTGTCAATTTCCACAGTGTTTCGCACTCCCTCACATGTTTCGGTGGTGTTCCAAATCCTTCATATTTTCGCTATTTTTTTTTATTTTTTTTTCTGTGGTGCATCGAACCTTATTCGCAGTATCCTTTTACATTGGTACCAGTTTGTGATGGTCTCCTTGTGTGCACCCCACCATTTGGAGGGTGTGGCCTTGAGTGCTAAGTCCAATGCTAGTATCCTCTGGCTCTCTAATACTTCATCTTCATATTGTGTCAAGAATGTTTCCAAATCATTAAATCCATGGAAACTGGGCGGTTCTTCGATTTCTATGCCTATCCATTGTACTTCACGGTCTATTCTTGCACATATTCTCGTGGACACTTCATGTAGTCTCTGCTGCCAATTTTCTAACCTGGTGTTTGAATCCGTCGCACATGAAGTAATACTACGCCAACTGAGTACACCGTCTACAGTTGGGTTTACATAATCCTCCTCGCGCACAGTTGTCCTATATAACTGGTTGATTTCCTCTAAGTCTATTCAAATGGGTTCTACGAACCGTTCCCCTTCTGATGGATCTAGTGGTGCTATAACCCTGTAATCTCTGGATTGAAATGTCATTTTTCTTGTCTTCAAATTAATTATTGTTTGGTTGTCAAATGACCAGTCCAAAACGAGTAGTGTTGGGTATGGTGTTGTGCCATCTACTATTTCGATGACTTCAAAATTTGATTTGTTGTGCACACCATCAAGATCTACCGTTATGCCCTTCAACCTCCCGATTGGTAGGACTCTGTGTTGGTTTGCTAATTTTAATTGGACATTCGAATATCCCAAGGTTGGTTCTCCCATGCATTGCCAGGTTTTCTTAGGTAGTACATTTACTTCGGATCCTAGGTCCAGTATGATATTTCCCATATTGAAATCCCCAATGTCGGCATTCAATATGAATTCCCTACTTGTTCTTCTCCTTGTGTGTAGGTGATTGACAATTTTTGGTTCTAGCTTTTGTTTTGTCTCGTTGCTACATTTCTCTAAGATATTTTGCAATATTTTCATAGATGAAGGATCACTTAATATTTTGATGTATGACTGCAAAACGTCTTGGATAGTACTTGTCCCTTAAGTGACAGTCCTTGGGTATGATCCAATGATGGCAACATTTCTTATTATGGGGCTTCATGGGTTGGTTGCGTAGTAGAAGTCGACGCTATGTCCTTCTTCTGAAATTCCTGTCTAGCTTCCTTAAAAGTCTCCTTTTCTTTAGGCGCATCAAAGTGCTTCCTTGGTTCAATATTCTTTCTTACCCATTGGTTCTGTGCAGGTTCTTGTCAGACTGTGTCATTTCCTGTATTTGTTCCTCCTCGAGTGACTATGTTGATATTTCGTCCATCCTCCCTTGCTTCGGTTGAAATCCATTGAACATTCTGATTGTTCTGGTTCCTTTTTTCCTGGATCTTTACTAACAGTGTCAGGCATTCCTCTATCTTGTGATCTGATGCACGACAATACATACAAGTTGTTGCCAGCAGTGGGCATTCCCTTTCATAATGTCTCAGTTGTTGACAATTGTGACACGTGACTGGTACTCGACCACATCCGAAGCCTCCTTTGGCTCGTCCTCCTCATTGATAGCCTTCTCTATCCCCTCTCGGCACGTTATATGGTGGTGCCTACATGTACTACGTGGTATTATATTGGGGTTGCACCAGGTTGTACTATGGTTGCGTATTATTGTATGGTTGTTGTGCAGTATTGTATGGAGTTGGGGCTTGGCTGAATTGTGGTGCTGCTTGCCCAGTGATCATATCAACCTGTACTCTGTAGGCATCTGATGTTCTCTCCTGCATCAATTCCATAGTTTTGCAATCTTTGTTGTCGTGGCCTACGGACTTACAAAAAGTGAAATAAGAATTCTTGGGAACTGTCTGGTACTTCTGCATCATCATGCAATGATAAGGGTCGTGACTCGGTTTCTTGCATATTTCGCACCATAGTCCTCCCTGTGGGAGTGGGTTTGGCATGCCTGTTTCCATATACTACGCAAATGTTGGACATTCGTTCTTGTGGTGTCCTTTTGTCCTGCATGTGGTGCACCAAACAACTTCACGTTTGTCCTTATTCTTGTTCTGATTTAACTGAAATGTGAGGTTCTTCAAATCCTCCAATTCTTCAATGGTTGGGTCCATCTGTTGGTACTGGTTCTCTTCCAGCTGTAAGGATGCTTGTAGAGCCTCAACCTGTGTCTGGAACTTCTATTGTCGTAAGGGGTATTTTAAATGTGGGAGTAGTGAGTTGACAAACATATGCCAGTGTTGCATCTTGGTCATAAAGGATTTTAACTTTCCCTTCAATCGCTTAAATATTTGGTCAATCTCCCATACAGACTCTCCCGACTTCTGTCGAATCTCAGTCATTTCATTCATGTGCTAGTCCTCTGAGCTTGGCTTATGGAACTCATTAATTAGTAGCTTCTTGATGTCTGCTAGTGTCCTCGTCAACCCAGGAGCACTGTTTGTGTCTAGACTCATGTACCAGTCTAGGGCATGGTCTGGTATCTTCATCCGTGATCTGTTTTGCCTCCCAGATCTTAGCAAAAATGAACAAATGATTCTCCAGGTCTTCTGTTGCTTCTCCTCAGAATTCTGGTAATCTGATCGTGGGGTCATGTCCTGCCATTCTAAAGAATGAATTTCTACCTCCGCCAAGTGGTGTAGATACTTGACTCGTACTTCCCAAACTGGCTCCTCCAGTTGTTGCTCCGGTAGTAGATGTGCTTATGGATATCAAACTTCCTACAAAATTCGACTGTCTAAATGGTGATGTTCTCTCTGGGGTATGATTCTCACATGGGTTTATGGGTTCCAAACTGACATTAATACGAAAAGAATGGCTATATTCTCCTCCTATTCTTGGGCCTCTTATTTTCCTCTCATATGTTGCACACAGGATTTCCTCAATCTACTCCACAGCCTGGAGATCCTATACCTCTTCTTCGTTGCTTGCCAATCCCTCCCTCGCGGCTACAACTCTTTTCTTGGTATTCACATTATATTGGTAGGGTACTCTGCTACACATCATTCTAGGTGATGCCAAGATCCACTTAATTTGGTCATCATCCAGGAAGATCGGGTTCAAGAATTCCTCCTCCTTCTTGCCTTTATCCTCTCCTTCAGCCATTTATCCTTCCCTTCGTCAGTGCTTCCCCCCTTCCCCCATGCACGCAAGGAAGTTTAGCTGTCTGTTTCCATCATCATTACACCTTTTTTATATAGAAGTATTTTAATCGAAGTATACAGTGATCAGATGTACCTTTCACGAGGTCCACGTAGAAATTCCTGCTCTGCTGCGCTGTATGACTTCGTTGTGTCAACTGCAAATTCTGTGATGAAGCCTGCCACAATACTCTCAAGCTAAAAGTCGACTACGTGGGTGAATTTGTTGTTCACCTGTTGTAACTAGTCAATCTGTACTGGGGTCCAGTCTAGCTATCGGATCCGGTTCGTCGCGTGGTTATCTTTCAACCTCAGTATCCACTCTTGCAATAGGTGAGAAAAATCACAGAAAACGATTTCGTGTAAATCTGTAAACATGTATCTATCCATATATTTGCGAGGTGTCAGGATAGGGTTTCTATTATCTTTCTGGTCAAACTCTATCTCTTTAGTTCTCAACCATCCTTCAATCTCTACTTTCATGGGGTTCCATGGCCTCAACATTCCCTTCTAGTGACTCAACAGTCTTCTAGTTTTGCTCATTTTTCTCCACACGTGTTCTATCCCATCTACTCAGTCCTTTATTGATCCTCTTACAACGAAAACATAACCATTTGTTGGTTATTTAACCTACCAAAAAACTGTGCGCTACTAACCCAGGGTTCATATCTTTCAGGGTACCAACAAATCCTAAAACTATTGGCCCTTCTGGTGAACCAGAAGGCAACACAACACACAAAATATACTGCACAGTCTCACTTGAGATAGATTTTATGGGTGGCTGTAAGACTCATGTGTTTACAACCTAGGATTGAGTAGGAGATAGAGGGTTTGCATTATGAGCCACTACTTATTAACTATATTACAAATTACTGTTATCTGACCTTCGGAATTAAACAGTGCAATATAAATGAAATAAATAGTATAATAACTCATTCATTCATTGCATATAGTATTTAACTAACAACATTAAACAGATATACACATACATTCATCACATCACATAGGTATTACCGTGGTTCACCCCCTCCCAGGGCTACATCCACAAAGATTTGGCTCTTGGCTCTCTTATTATGATAGTTCTGCAATTCTCGCGCTTCGCACGTACAATTCTTCTCAGATCGACAAGATCTCTGTGAGGCGAACTAGATCTCACTAGGCTCCTCAGCCTATGATCTGATCCTCAAGATATACCACCTGCTTAGCTCTCTCGTTACAAGTACTCTCTTATTGAAGTATTACCTGAAATGGAATCTCAACCTTCTCAAAATCTCCAAACTTCTGAATCTCTGAACTCTTGAAATCTCGAACTCGTTAACCCTTGAACCAACCTCTCTTTGATACCTACTTGCCTATATTTATATCTATCGGTCTCTTCAGCTATTTCCACAAAAAATCTTACCAAACACCCTAACTCTTCTATTGTTAGGTTTTCATTCTTCGCATGCGTTCGTTGCTTCCTTCCAGCTATCACCTCCTTCTTGCATGCGCCCATGCTATGCTTCTTGCTAGTTGTCACTTTCCTCTTGCACACTTTCCTTCCCATGATTTCTCTTCCAGTTGTCATTCTTCTTTGTGCACACTTTCTTTCCCATTTCGTCTTGTTGCCAACAAGCTTCAATAGAGAATAATAGATCTAGAGATACAGTTAGTGCCAAGCACTCCGAAGGATGTGCAGGATCAAAGAGAAGAAACTGCTCAGATTGCAGTTCAGAGAATCAAGACCTTCGCCATGGAATGTAAACAAATCAGTAATCGCAGTGCACAAACTTATGAACGACTTACTGAGGATCCTAAACTAAAGACATTGGAATCCCAACTCTAGGAGGCCAAGCAAAAAGAAGCAAAAATACAGGCACAGTTGAATCTCTTGTCTACAGTTGAAAGAATGAAAAGATCTCAGGAACAACACACTGCTCAACAACAGGTCCACGCCGTACAGAGAAAATTCATGGAAGTGACTCAGAGGCTCCAGTCAGTTCAGGATGAGGCTTGCCAGCTGTTTGAGGAGATTGAAGGATGAGGAGCAGAGTTGGAATAAGTAGTCACTGCAGTCGAACAACGTTTAGAGGGACCTATCAATGAAGTAGTTATCCAAGAGTTTGTCGAGCAGGAGGCCTTGGCGCAACAATAGGTCGAAGCAACTCGAGCCAAGCTTGAGGATTTTGAGGTAGAACTAACTAAAGAAAAGTGACTCGGGATGAGTCACATGTGAGTGTTGGGGCATGTTGGCCCTTGACCAAGTTTTGGAGATCCTTGGTCAGGTTTGACCTATTTTGCGACTTCGACAGGTTGTCGAAGGTGGAGTGCAATTCAAAGCGAAGATCGTAGGATCTTGACCCCTTTTTAGGGATTTTAGGGATTTTTGGGTTTTGAGCTTATGTAACAAGTATGGGGATGTCGTCCCATGGGCTTACCTATGTTTAGGCCCATTTTGTAATGTATAAATAGATGTCTAGGTGATGTAAGAAGAGAGAATAAGGACGATAAAGACATCTATGTGATGATGTGCTAAGTGAAAGCGATAGTGTACATGGTTTGTGCATACTGTGTGAAGCTTGCAAGGCTAAGTGCAAGTGACTGTAAGAGATTGTGTAAAGGTTTTGTGCTGTAACCTAGCTCGGAGAAGGGGGAATTTGACTGAGTGAGCGCAAATCTCCTGTCATATGCGGAGTAGGATCTCGTGGCTCTGTGCATGTAGACTATTGATGGAAGATAACAAAGATAAGAAGAGTTGGTGGACATAGCCCCAGGATGGGGGTGAAGCACGTATATCCTATGTTATGGTTGCTTGGTGCATTGTTATTGTTTTATTGTTCATATGGTTAATTCTTAGTGTAGTAATATATGCTTAGATAGACATGATATGATAGCTTAGTGCTTAGTTATGTGAATGAATGTTAGATCTGATCTGTGTTGATATGCTTAGTGCTTAAATACATTAGATCTGGATGAATACTACGATGCTCTGTTATTAGGGTTTATTTGCGCTGTGAACTAAGGTTAAATATTGATGAGTAATGACTGCTAAGTGCTTTGTTAGAGTATTGTAATCATAGATCTGTGTCCCAACTAAGGTTGCAGACACCAGAGTCTTGCAACCATGCCTGCCTCTACCTCGAGTGAGACTTCATATGATTTGCAGGGGTTACCGAAAGGGTCGATAGTTAGGGTTTTGTTGGTGCGCTTTTGAAGCATTGAACCCTAGGTCTGCCCATGTGTGCCAACAAGCAATCTGAACGACCTTCCCACCTAACATACATCCGAGCTCGAGATTAGTCTGCAAACCTACAATTTTTAATCATGTTGTGATCCAAGTGGATATCAGTGGCCACCCACCTATTCCAACTGGCTCAAAACAACCTTATGACAATTTACTATGTTTAGCATTTTTTTCGGTTCTTAAACTTTCGAGGCCATTTTGAGGGCTTAAATGATTTTTTTTTCAGGATCAAGCATCTCAACGATAGCCAAAGGCTCTGATTGAGCCCCCAAAATGAATCTCCTTGACAATACCTTTCAAACGAGCTATCGTGTGCCCCAAACAGAGATCGTATGCTAAAGTTATGCCCCCGAGAAGTTGATACACCAAACTACCCAAAATGGGGTCCACAAAACTATTGAATTTTGATCTTCCAAGGTTATTGTTTTGGATTTGTTTTATGTTGAAAAATCCTTTAGAGCCTCATTGTAACCATGTTCTTGCAAATGTGAGTAGCTGTCACATCTCTTCTCAGAGATAAGCTTTCACCATTCTAGTGATTCTTTCACTTTGTATTTCTATAGTTTTGTACATTTCGCTCATTAATAGAAATTGTGTATTACTGTATCTCTGTGTTTATGGTTGCATCTTTGATATATTTCTATTATATTATTGGATATCTGAGATATCTCTATATATTTCTTTATTATATCTCCTCTCTCATTTCGTTTCGAAAATAATCCGGATCACGTTGTGTAATGAAGAACATGTTGTCCCATCCTATGGATTTTTTACCAGCTTATTCTACATACAGAATAAAAGTAGAGATAGCCTTCATTATGGGGTTACCTACGCTTTCCTCTGTATTTGTTGTTTTTGCTCGGGTAAAATGATGATTCAATGGAAATTCTTAAGATTGACCATAGATCATGCTCCTAGGTAAATAAATAGGAGTGTGAGCCTCGCCGAAAACCGACAACTCGACCTTGATGTTGGCATGGATGCCTAATAAGAAATATAGAGGGAGGCCTTGCTAAGTATTTCCTCGCACTACGAGGAGTAATGGAATTTTGGCCCAACTGAGCCTCCATGGTTTTTCCATGCAATGAAGAGACCAATGTCTTCACCCAAGAGCTTGTTTTCCACAGACTTCCCATGCAAAGACTGGGCACCTTTGATTCCCACAACATGGAAGGACTGGGCATTGTCAGATGGACATGTGTCCACCCATTCTAAGTTATTGAGAAAATTTACTGTTGGTGTAATGTTATATTCATGAAAATAATTTAGACAAACTATTGGCTATATTTTGGAAATATGGCATATTGTACCCTGCAGAAACAAGCAAGAAGGGCTAGGACCGTAATACAAAGCCTTATCTTGGAAAAAACTCATTAAAATGCCTCAAGATGATGGAAACCATGCTATAGTTTTTGCTATAATGGATAAAATGACATATACAACATTGCAATCAAACGTGCAGGCTCCATCAGTAAAATCTATGTCAGAGAGAGATGGATACATGGAACATTAGTAAAAGCTAAGTCATAAGACCTTAATTTTTATTGTATGAAGATACCAAAACGTAAAAAAATCAATAACATATTGTAGTATTGTACGAAGATACCTGAACATAAAAAAATCAATAACATGGGTTGAATGGATAAGTGGTAGTATTTGGCTACGTCAACTTTATAGTCTGTGTTGGGAAAGTTCCCAACAATTTCTTTGGTTTATAATTGTATTCAAATGTACTAATAAGTTTCACATTTTCCAAACATTCATCATACATAACATATTTGTACAATCTAAAACGGATAACTGCATGCATTCTACACTTGTAGACACATACCTCCATGATTTATTCATTGTAAAGGTTCATCTCGCACTTTGATTATAAATGAATGATTCAATTCTTTTGTTTTCCCTGTCTTATATATTTAGGATTACACAATTAATTCCAATTTTGTTTCAATAACAATGAAGGTCTCCCTAAGATTCAGACGAATACATTCCCTCAAATTTTAAGGCGATGAGAGGTTTAAGGTCTCCCTAAGATTCAGACGAATACATTCCCTCAAATTTTAAGGCGATGAGAGGTTTAATTCACCAGTGTATTTTCAATTTAGCGAACACAAGACATTACACACATGGTAGAGAGCAATGTATTTAATGGGTGCATCTCTAGTGGCCACAAGTCATTACACCGCTAATGACCAAAAACCAACGATTTTGATTTCTTCGAGAAGTGAAATTAAGTAAAGTGAAATGGTTAGGTGGTGATTGTTTTTTTTTTCCGGTTACATGTATGTGTGAGGGGAGGGAAAGCAACGACACTAAAAATCATATAATAGTGGTTTGGAAAGAGAGGGCATTGTCCTCTACATATGCATTTCCTTTTAGATATTGGATCACACTTTTGATGTGAATATCAACATTCCTGTCAACGCATTCTTGCATAGTTCAAGACAAATTATATTAGGCCATAACTCTAGTGACTTGATGAAGTGACCTCTTATTGGTCATGTGGGGTCACGACCTTGCTCTCTATAGTGTGCAAACTAGTGGGGTCATGACTTTTCACTCTACAATGTGTAAACCAATGCTATATAGCACTTTGCTCATATGTTTGAGAGGGTCAATAACTACAATAATTTTCATACCTTCCTTCTTCTGGATAGTTTCTTTCTAAATCTAATCCCAATGCTTGTGATATTTCCATTATAATGACATTTTGTACAT
>JZKD02S1636146.1:0-12216 GCA_000966675.3 Picea glauca | reverse complement strand
AAGAGTGGCTCCATTGATATTGCCTTCCAATTTTCCCTAGTGAATACTTTTATGAGGTACTTTCTCATTGGAATTGCCTTCCAATTTTTCCTCATGGATACTTTTGGGAAGTCAAATTCCAAGACTTTCTCCATTTATATTGCCTTACAATTTTCCCTAGTGGATACTTTTCAAAGGTCGAAGGTCAAAGTTTTGATAAAAATAAAAATAAAAATAAAATAAAATAAATAAAAAAATAAAATTCACCACCTTTAATGAAGTTACATTGGTTTTGTTTTCTAAAAAGTGCAGTGACATTGGTTTTGTTTTTGTAAACAATGCATCTCTATACTACCAATAAGGATTTCTAAGCATCTCTTCACATGCATCATCAAGTGGTGTTACATTGCATTATATCTTGTAAACAAAATCAACGTTGATGGAAAATTTAACTTTACAATGCTTTGTAATATTTTTAACATAATTATTTCCTAGAAAACACAATGAATAAGTATTGAACACTCATATGTTTTCAATCCAAGTTCATCAAGTAACATTTCAAAAGTTATCCCAAAGGGGTTGGATATAATGGTGGAAAGCGAGGAGTTTTTCAACGTTGAGCAAGGTTCAATTCTCGTGAGGGCTTTACCTGGAGCCATGGGGACACCTTGAGGTAGTGGTCGAACGTGTAGTTGCACCTAGAGATACTATAATAAATGGTATCGTGACCCATGCACACATAAGTGGATCAAATCCCACCCCCATGTCCTTCAACTTTTTGGTCCCCAAGGTGTAGGACAATTAGTGACGAAGTGTGTTGTTAAGCCACTCCGTGTTGAAAAGTCACTGGTTCGAAACCTGGGGAGACAAAAAATCCAACCATGTTAAGGGTTGATGTGTCTCAGGCCGGGTGCGATCCCCGGGTGATTTTGACGGCTTAGATGCCCCTAAGTCGCGGTTTCTCAAGCCAAAGGTTAATCCCGATGCCAAGAAGGTCCGGACCAATTAACAAACAAAAAAAAAACATTGCAAAAGTTAAATTGCATTGAAAACCTTTACCGAAAAAACATTAGCATCTATTTGTTTTCATGAATTGTAATATAAAAAGGTGCCCTTTTTTATTAAATAGCGTTTGGATGATGCATCTTGGTGAGGAATAAGTTCTCTTTCACATTGGAGTTGCCTTCTATCTTTGTACTTTATATATTGGTAGCGGTCACTACTCCATTTTCTTGACTTTTACCATTTTGGATGTAGCTCCTAATGAAGCTTCCAAAACTTTTCATTTATGTGTCCATCCAAAGCACAATGTTTGTGTTTCATCTTGGTTCGTAAGTAGTAGGATTATAGCTAGTTCGTTTTGACATTGGAGTTGCCTTTTTTCTTTGTAACTTCTATATTGCTAGCGGTCATTACTCCATTTTCTTGACTTGTACAATTTTGGATGTAGCTCCTAATGAAGCTTCCAATCTTTCCATTTATGTTTCCATCCAACGCACAATGTTTTTGTTGCATATTGATTCGTAAGTAGTAGGATTAGAACCAGTTTGTTTTTCCAACACAGACCTTTGAGCAATTTCAACAATTCTTCAATTCTTGCGAATATTTTAATACTGCAAAAACAAAAGGGACAATCTTAAATTCTATGTAAAATTGTGATCAAATTGTCTTGTTGTGCAAAGCTTAGACACATTGACTAGAACACAATGAACCTTCCTTTCTCTTATCAATTATATGAACCCATGCTTCATCCCAAGCTTGCAACATAAGACAAATCTCTTACATGTTTATATTCAAACTCCATTCAACTTAAGTTGCATTCATGTAAACCTATGTAATATGGTAATTGTGTTACACATAGTATGAATGGAATTTACTTCAACATATGGAATGGCTATTAATTAACACAATTGAGAAAATAAACTATATCTTTTGTGTTTATTTGGAAATTCCTTACTCATCAATGGTCCACCACTCTTATGTAGGAAACGACTCAACCACCAAGTATTATGCAAATGCCCAGACAACCAAGATGACATGTGTAGGATCTGTATGACCCCATACATCCTAGTACGACCTCTCAATGAGAAAGAAAGTGATCATACAGTTGCAGGTGATAAGGAGTGGGTTCAAACAATTGTGGAATGGTTTCCTCATGTTTCTTGGGCTATATATTGGTCCTCAATAAGCCACGGGTAGCCAAATAAACCTCTAAAATTCAACAAAAAGCTCATGGAATCCATGGAAAGACATAGTGGGTTTTTTCCCTACTTCCAATAGTCAAATTCACAAGAGAATTGTATTTAGAAACTCCCTACAATGTTGCAATATCCAATTAATGGTGTCCACAAATCTCCAATCTCAAAATAAACCAACAATGAAGAATTTAGAGTTGTTGCTACTCTGTAAATTCTAAGGTGAATGCATCTATGAAGTAAAACATATAGCAATGACATGAAATTCATTCTCACACCATTAAAATAACTAAGAAAAAAATTTAAATACATAGAGAAACCAACAACTCGTAAACATAAATTAGTGCAATACATCAAGCAATTCACACACCCATTAACATTGTATTTACCTTAGAAACCCAAATTCAAAAACCAACATTCATTTGGATTTGACTGGGATCTCTTATTATTTGACAATGTGTAGGTTACATGATGTTTGGTCCATCTTCAAGCTTCACATAGAAATATGGGTATAATTTCCTTCACTCTCAGCCAAAGAATCCCTCTTGCTCTGTGGGGAAATGGTATCTAGAAGGATGGATCAATTAGGGGATAATTGGAAGGTCAAGAATCCCCAACCCTTTAGTGTCCCAAGCTTGTTTCTCATCTCTTGTATTTTCTCTTACTACATTTGAGGAGAAGTCTCATGCTTTTATTTTATAAATAAATGATATATTTTTAGATAATTTTCTTGTAACTTATTTCATATGCTAACCTTATGATATGATATTAGCACAAATGTGGACATAGATCATGACAGCATCGGGCATTTTGTGCCAACAACCTAGTTTCATTCATCATTTGTAGCCTCAATCATTTCCCATGTTGAGCATTGTAGAGCCTATGTCTATACTCTATAGCCAATTGTCTTTGTGCGGATCAGATCACAACTAGACGTTGGGAGGTTTTTGGTCCCCAAAATATTCTAAGGATACGTAAGGAAAATTGATTGCAATTTGATTCCTATCATACCATTTCTCCTTCCTTGGAGTCTATCCTTTAGACTAATCTACTAGATATATTTCCATCCTTTGTGAGTTACTCATTCCTTACACTATAGAACTATATCTTCCTTCAATTATTCTAGGGTGTGTGATGCAAAGTCTTTGACAGTAGGAAGAACTCGATGGTCCTTGTTGGTGCACAGTGGGAAGACTTGAGGTTCAACATTCATTCACCAAAAAATCCTAAGATACCGACCCTTTCAGCATCACCAGCAAGCAACTGAAGTCTCACCCGAGGTACGTATGGGGACTACAGGAACTAGGCTTCCGCAGTCATGAAGGGAATGGTGACCATTCTAACATTCATTCTTACTTAGCATTCATTCAAAATTCATTACACCCTATCCACGAAACCATAACAACATCATAACATATGACAAATTCATCTTAACCATTTAGCATATGTGCGGAACCATCATATACATACTCATATTAGCCATCCATGCATTAAAAGTGCACCATAAACATAACATAAAAGAAACACATCGTAGCATACATCATGACACAAATATTTAACGTGGTTCACCCCAAACTGGGATATGTCCACAACGAACGACTTCTTATATTACTTATTTAGGTTCAATCCTTACAACAGGTGTGCACTATGGTCATAAAAGATACATTAGTTCTACCCAAAATTCCCTATTCATTCATGCATATAGTGCACATGTAGCTCCTTTTCTCATCTGTCACTTCATTCTCATCTCTGACTCCTATCACCACTCACTCAAACTCACTTCCTCAACTAACCTTCTTACCACTTTCTACCCAAAACCCATACATTTTTATACATATACATTGGGACTTAGCCCATGACAATGTGGACAAAATGTCCCAAAAATACTAACTAACTTCCACCTTCAGTGCGTTGGCTTCTAAATATGCACCAACTATATTCCATGTGTGTTTCTCCTTTGCCAACTTGTCATGCAGTTTTCTCCTATGTGATTCCAAAAACTTACCCAAAATGTCCTTCTCCAACAGGTCCCCAACATTCAATTGTGGCTCGTCCCAAGCCACTTCAGGATTTCTTCCAAGTGTCCATGAACTTCTAGAGTGTCACCCTTGCAACTATAATATTTTCTCTTGCTTGGGTTTCCTATTGCACAATTCCCTCAATCATCTCTGTAGTAATATGGTCCTTCAAATTTTCTACGCTTTCTTGTACTACCTACTTGACCATCCACTGCATAGCTGGTACTTTTGTTGTTACCTTGTATGCTTCTTCTTGTAGTGTTTCAATATTATATGCATGAGCCTACTGTTGCGCCATCTGGTTCATCTTTGAATACAATTTCCTATTCTTTGCCATTCCTACCATCGTCTCTATTGGTGGTAATGTGCTCATTACTTTTTTTAACTTTTGTGCCTTGTCCTATGAATCTTGTAGCTTCTGCTCAATTTCCTACAGTTCCATGTCTTACGTCAGTTGCATCCAAACTCCCATGCTTTCTTCATATAACCCGGTGCACTCTTCTTTAAAACTTTTGATTTTCTCCATAGTTGTTGTTGTCATATTTTCCCTTTTATCCCTCTCCTCTGGTGGAGTGCTTGGTTTCTAGAGTGCTTCCAAATCATTAATATTTATGTAGAAGCCCTAAATGGCCTCACTGATATTTGTCACTTTTTCTTCTAACCGAGTGCCTTCCTCCATATGAATTTCTAGAATAATATTATAAACTCCTTGGACCACCTGTTTCACTCTCTCTGTCCTCTATGTGGCCTCATCCTTCTCTATCCTAAGTTGATCATATTATGCTTGCAACACAGCCTTTTTTGTGACTACCTTTGTCAACTCCATGGATGTTTACATCATTCATACCTATAGTTCCTACATCACTCTCATTTATAAACCATGCAACACTTATACCGACAACTTAGATAGCACAAAGTCAATGACTAAGTGTTTTTACATGCTCCTGTAATTCTGTCGTAGGGAAATCTGAATCTCCTGTTGTTATTTTCATGACTCATCGCTCTCCTGCTATCACATATGGGTGAGAGGTCATATGTTGCACCTATTTTGTGTTTTTTGTTCTCTCCATCGACTCCTATTCAGTTTTTTTGACTTGCGAAGTCCTGGTTGTCTCCAAAATATATCGCAGTGCGACAATCCGCACTTCCACATCCAAGTTCCTTTATTCTTTCTTCTGTGTCACTCACTCAAAATCCTCTTTAGTAACCTCTTTTACTTGATCCATAATATTTTCTAAGTCATCCTATGATAGGGCCTGGTTGGCCACTTTCTTAATTTATTTCCTCTTCTTTCATTTTAATAACTGATCTTTGTGTATCATGTTCCTTCTGCTTCTCTCCCAATTACGATACAATCTTTTGCTTTCCTCCTGTGCCATTTTCGTTCCCTTCATTTTCTTCTTCTTCTTCATCATCTCCTATTTCTTCTATTTTTGGTTGTTGTGTCTTTGGCTATTGTGGTTCTAACTGTTCTACCTTTGGTACTAGGGTTTTCCATTCATCCTCCCAGTATTCTATGATCTGTCCCACGTCAACCTCTATCAACTTGTATCTGCACTTCAACCATTGTTTCTCAGGGTCCTTCTTGGCCTGAATGTACATATGATGTCTTCTAGATTTGAAGCACGCAATCCATTTATAGGCTTCTACTACATGTGGTAGTATGCGTAGTGTATTTTGGATACTTGTCAAAATAAATTCCTTGTATACATAGAACATAATATTGTTATCTAACTACCTCTCCTTATGCATAGTATGTCACAAGTTTACATATCTCGTTGCTAAACATGGCTTCTTTGCAGCTCCCAAAAATTGAGTTTCCTCTTGTTCCCTCCAAGCCACTAATGTTATTAGTATTAACAACCAGGCATAATGAAATTTCGTACCTTTGTCTTGGTATTCCCTGCAATCTATAAAGAACTAGTTCAAAAACAACGCTGCCTAGCTCATTTGAACTCATGTGACACACTTTTCATCTTCCACTATCACACCTGCAGGTACCTGATCCTTACGATATTTTCTCAACAACTTGCATGAAAACACCTATATCGTGAACTAGACTGTATCATCATTGATTCTTGCAACATCCAGACTGCGAGAACCTCTAAATGTGTCATACTTTTCCTTCATTTTTTTTGTCAATGCTTTCTCCTTTTTCTTTTCTATAAATAATACTAATGGATCTTCCCCTTTTGATGGAAACTTGGTTTGTTGGACATATTGTCATTGAAGTCAACAGTCAGGATAAGTTGTTATGATGGAAACATGAATCAGTCATAAACAATTATACAGTTGGCATTAGTGTCAGGATGGACAATAAGGTCTATCCATGTGTAATGAAGGGTCAATTATGGAAAGAGAATGCAATAGAGAAGCAAGGTTAATCTCAAGAGGAAAAGTATACTAAATATCGACAAAATAAAATCACCTTAAGGCTAAAGAAATTTGTGATTATTGTTGATAATGATAGGATCAACAATGATCCTATGATCAAATCTCAAGAGAGATAGTGATGCAGAAATACCACAAGAGAACATCTTATAGAACAAGGGAAACCTTTATAAAATATCAAGCAACAAGAGCCATTCATCCAAAATTCGGATGCAAACCTGACTGTTGGATCATAGAGGAAACTTGTGTAAAGAAGGAAAAGAATCTTGTCCATTGATGTAGATTTCAAGACAAATCAAGATCATCATATCGAGGGTAAGTCAGAAGAATTAGATCTCAACTGATAGATCTGAAGCAGGAGCTTCAAAAGATATCTTAGTCGTTGGATTAAAGATGAGTAGAAAAAAAATCAACCCTGATTGTTGGAAGTAAGTCAAAGAGGAAAGACATGTGATTTCGGGAAAGAAGGCATGCATGAGGGAAGTGACATTTGGAAGGAAGAGAAGCACGCGTGCATGCATGGAAGACCTAGCAACGTTAGGGTTGGGGATTTTTCAATGTCTTGTAATGGATGGCAAGCCAAGAATGTATAAATATAGATACCTAGGTCTCATAGCGAGAGCTAGCGAAGAGGGACGAATGTAAGGAAGAAGATGCGATGAGATATTTTTTTGTATGACCTAATTTTGTAAGTTGTTAATATAGAGAGGACTGAGGAGGGTGGATCTTGAGGGTTATATCATAGGTCGAGGAACCTAGTGTGATCTATTCCATCTCATACTAGATCTCAACCCAACCGAGAAGAGTTGTAAATCACATGACGTTGTAATTCAGAACGACTATAATAAAGATCTAAGAGCTCGATCTTTGTGGACGTATCCTAGGGGGATGAACCATGGTAAAAATTGTGTTATGTGATTGAATGCATGTGTTTCTTTATTGTCTTCAGTAGTGCTATGCTAAATGAATGAGTTGTTATATTTCCTGCTTAATCAATATTGACAGCGTATTGCGATAGTAAGTTAGAAAAACACTCTCAAAATACAGTTCTCAGATTCCCCACTCAATCCTAGGTTGCAAACACATGAGTATTGCAGCCACCCATTAAGACTATCTCGGGTGAGATGGTGCAGTGCCCCTTATGCGCTATGTTGCCTTCTGGTTTACTAGGAGGGCCGATAGTTTTAGAGGCTTTATTGGAACCCCAAATAGACATGAACCCTGGGTCAGTCAAGCTGAAGATACAAACTTAGACAGGATAGTAATAACCAACAAATGGTTCCATTTTCATTGGTAGGAACAGAAGAGGATTGAGAAGATGAGATATGTTGAAGATCTCGGATCAAGAGAATGCAAAAGAAGAGAAGAAAGTAATGAGACACTAGAAGGGGATGTTGAGATCATGGAATCCCACAAAAGAAGAGATTAAAGGCTGGCTAAGGACAAAGGAGTCAGATTTTTCATAGAAAGATAATAGAAACCCAAGAGTAACACCCTACAAATATCTTGAGAAATACGTGTTTACTGATCTACATGAAGTCTTTTTCTGTGATTTTCCACACTTATTACAAGAGTGGATACTAAGGTGGAAGGATAAACATGCAACGAACTGGATCCATTAGTTAGAATGGACACCAATACATATTGATAAGTTACAACAGGTGAACAACAAATTCACCCGCGCAGTAGATTTTTGGCTCGGCAGTATTGTGGCAGGCTTTATAATAGAGTTTGTAGTAGATACAACGAAGTCATACAACACAACAAAGCAAGAGTTTCTACGCGGACCTTGAGGAAGGTAAATTAGATAGATGTATTCTTCTATTAATATACTGTTATACAACAAAGGCATAATGACAATGGAGTCGGACAACCAAACTTTCGTGCATGCATGGGGGAAGGGGGGGAGCACTGATAGAAAAAGGAGAAATGGAACGAGGAAAGGATAAGGGATAGAAGGAGTAACCCTTGGACCCAATCATGATGGATGATGACCAGATCAAGCGGATCATGGAGACATATGGAAATATGCATAGCTTAGTACCCTACAACAAGGTGAATACCAAGAAGAGAGCCATAACCGCGACGGAAGGCTTGGTGAGTGACAAGGAAGAGGTAGAGGATCTTTGGGCTGTGGAACAGATTGAGGAAATCTTGCACACAATGCATGAAAGGAAGATGAGGGGTCCAAGAATGGGAAGAGAAGGCAACAATCCTATCCATATTAATGTCAGTGTGGAACCCATAAACCCATGTGCGACTAAGACACCAAAGAGAACACCACTGTTTAGACAACCAGATTTCGGGATAAGAAAGATAGCAGGAAGTACATCTACACAAGGAACAACAACTGGAGGAGTTAGTTCAAAAATCACTAGTCAAGTATATACACCGCGCGGAGGTAGTAGTTCAGTGTTCAGAATGGCAGGACACGATCCCACCACCATATTATTAGAATTTAAAGGAGAAGCATCAGAGGACTTGAAAAAACATCCATTCATTTGTGAGAAGATTTGGGAAGAAAAATAGATCACGGACGAAGATACTAAAGTGACACAGCTAGCGATTACACTAAGAGATTGCACACTAGATTGGTATATGATTTTAGCTACAAACAATCCATGAGGGACAACTAGAAAAATTGCAGACATCAATAAATTGTTGATAAACGAGTTCTAGAAGCCGAGTTCAAAATATCAATACATGAATGAGATGATTGAAATTAGGAAAAAACCAGGAGAATCCATATGGAAAGTTAAAATATCTCATGAAGGGAAAGTTAAAATATCTCATGACCGATATGCAACATAGGTACATGTTCTTCAATTCACTACTACCACACTTAAAATACCCATTGCAACAACAAAATTTCCAAACACAGGAAGAGGCTCTGCAGGTAGCCTTGCAACTAGAAGAAAACCAATATCAGCAGACTGATCCATCCATCGAAGAACTGAAGGAGGATTTGAATAAGTTAATGTTCCAACTAAACCATAATAAAAGTAAGGACAAATGAGAAGTCATTTGGTGTACTACATGCAGGACAGAAGGGCACCACAAGAACGAATGTCCAACATTCATGTAGTATATGGAAGCAGGAATTCCAAATCTATTACCAACTGGAAGACTATGGTGATAAATATGTAAGAAATTGGGCCATGATCCATATCACTGCTCAATGATGCAGAAATACCAAACAGTCCCAAAGAGTTCATATTGGAACTTTTGCAAGTCAGTGGGCCACGATGAGAAAGATTGTAGAACTATGGATTTGATGTGAGAGAGGACATCAAATGCATATAAAGTGCAGGGAGAAATGATTAATAGACAAGACGCACCACAATTTAACCAAGTTCTAGCCCCATACAACACCGCGCAACAACAGTATAATACTGCACATCAACCATATAATATCGCACAACCATAGTACAACACAACACAACCTGAGTACAATAGCATGCAGTACAATCAGGCGCCTCAATATAACATGCCAAGAGGAGATCGAGCGGGCTACAGAGGTGGAGGACGAGAAAGAGGAGGTTTTGGAAGAGGTAGAGTACTAGTGGTATTCCACATCTGTCAACAACCGGGACACTATGCAAGGGAATGTCCACTTCCACCAGCAACTTGTATATATTTTCATGCATCGGACCATGATACAAAAGAATGGCTGACATTATTAGTAAAGATTCAAGAAAAGAGGAACTAGAACAACCAGAATGTTCAATGGATTTTAGCCAAAGCAAGGGACGAAGCACATAATATCAACATAGTTACACATGGAGGAGATAAAAAAGGAAATGACGTTGTCCGACAAGAGCTAGTACAACACCAATGGGTGAAGAAGAACGCTGAACCAAGGAAGCAGTTCGACGTGCAGGATGAGAAGGAGATATTTAACCAAGCTAGACAATCATTTCAGAAGGACGACATTGCGTCAAACTCAACTGCGCAGCAAAGCAAGGAAACACCAGAGTACGAGATGCCTCCGTTATTGGATCATACCAATGAAATGCAACCCATGGGACAAGTAAGTACAATCAAAGGATTTTTGCAATCATGTGTAAATTATTGAATGATCCATCATCTGTCAAAATATTGCAAAACATATTAGAAATATGTAGTATAGAGACAGAAGGAAAACTAGAACAAAAAACAGTCAATCACCTACATACAAGGAGAAAAACAAGTAGGGAGTTTAGACTGAATGCAACATGGGAGATATCATACTAGATTTAGGATATGAAGTTAATGTATTACCAAAGAAGACATGGCAATGCATGAGAGATCCCACCTTAGGATATTCACTTGTTCAATTGAAACTAGAAAACCAACACAAAATCCTACCAATTGGTAGACTGAAAGGAGTGAAAATAGACCTAGATGGAGTGCGCACTAAAGAATACTTTGAAGTGAGTGAAATAATGGACGACACAACACCATATCCAACATTGCTTGGTTTGGATTGGGCATTTGACAACTAGTCCATAATCAATTTAAAGACACAAAAAATGCCATTTGATTCAAGTGAGTATAGGTTCATCGCACCATTAGAACCATCAGAGGGGGAAATCTTTGTAGAACCCACTTGCTTAGACTTAGAGAAAATCATCCAGTTGTACACAAAAACTGTGTGCGATGATAATTACGTGAATCCAACTGCATATGGGATACTCAGTTGGCAAAGCATTACTTCATGTGAGATAGACATAGATCCTCAAAATCCACCCCTTGACCTGCCATAACGCCTATCTCTCCTCGCCTATGAATGGGAGATGATCCCGGAGGACAATAAGGCGCCACATCTGCATTATTGAGAGCACTTTATTAGTCTTGTATAAATGACAAAAACATTTTATAATTAAAATATCAACAACATCATATAATGAAAACATTTCTTCTTACCTATGTCTCCCCACTGAGATCCCTCAGGTAGAGCTAAGTTAGGATCCCCACAGAAGTCCATCATGGCTTAAGCATAGTCCTCCACCATGATTAGATGATCTCTCATCCACTGGAAGAAAGCTTTGTCATATTTGATGATAGGAATGACACCTTGACGAGCCATCAAATCCACCCATATTTTCATCCGTGGATCATGTACAGAGGGTATGCCCCACTCCACCTGTAGACGTAAGACAGAGACCCTCTCCAGGAAGAAGGATACTAAAATGGATCCATAACCAAAATTTTTCAACCAACCATTCTGACACTTTGTCAGTTGCTTCTTCATGTTCTTCAAGAGACCCTTGCACCAATTAAATACCCGAGGCTCCTTACACTCTATAGCGTACTGAAAGTGGCTTTGCAAAGCCATGTGGGGAGTCACACTCCCTGCCATCTGGGTGATAGTATAGAGGATAGTTCTCAATGGTAAATATCAAACATCCCTAATGGAAACCTTGCCACTATACTTTTTTGTACCTAGCATGCAGTGGTGTGCAACATAATAGTACATGGGTTCTCATCCACTCCTGATTCCTGAGAGTGATACTTGAGAGCCTCAGTGAGATAACCCCATTAGAAAGTACATATCATCTATATCCAAGATGAGTGTATGCACACCCACATGAAAGGCTTGTTCATTTGCATCCCACATGTGGACTAGATACTTCAAAAATCTCAGTTGGGCT
>JZKD02S1636135.1:22434-41611 GCA_000966675.3 Picea glauca | reverse complement strand
GGGAGTAGGAGGAAAATTAATGAATGTGACAGGTTTACCACGTGCCATTAGGAATTAGTCCACTGGGGTAAGGAAGGAATGAAAGACTACACCTAAGATGCTCACTAAAGGCCGCCTAAAGGGGAGGGAGAGGATGGGAAAAAGAAAGGAGGAATTGCGAGTAAAGGAAGAAGAATAAATAAAGAGCCTGCTTCGATTCTTTTCTGCTTATGGGTGGTCTGCTCAAGCAATAAACTACCTTGTTGTACCTGTCTTTTCTGTGTTTGATGACTAGATCAAACTCCTGTAATAAAGAAACCCACCTCATGTGGTGTGCATTCTCCAATTTACTTTGGGTCCGTATAAATTGCAAGGGCTTGTGATTGGAATGTATCACTATCTCCTTTCCTAGAATGTGGTGTCGCCATTGTAGAACTGCTTGTATAATGGAGTACAACTATCTGTGATAGGTAGAGTAGTTGTGCATTGCATCACTAAATGTATCAGAGTGAAAAGAGATGGGATGTCCATGCTAGTTGAGGACAACTCCCGTGGCATAATCAGATGCATTAGCTTCTATTTTTAAGGGCCTAGATAGATCTGGAAGTGCCAAGACAAGGGATGTACATAACTTCTTCTTCTCTTGGTTGAAGGCTTACTGTTGCGTCTTGGTCCGGGAGAAGACCTGTTTCTTCAAATTCTCTTTCAACCACTCATTGAGTGGCCATACTAGGTGTGAGAAACCTAGAGAAAAATGTCTATAGAAGTTTACCATACCCAAGAAGCTATGTAGCTCTAGAAGGCTCTTGGGTTGTTGCCAATTCTATACAATCTCTACTTTTTCAGTATCCACTCGAACTCCTTGTCTGTCAATGATGAATCCAAGGTAGAAAATGGATGTCATGGTGGATGAACATTTGGACAAGTTTACTTGTCACTTATGTCTTTAGAGTGTTTGTAATACATGATTTACTTGCTAAAGGTTTTCATCCCATGATTTGCTAAAGATCAGGGTTTCATCAAGGTACACCACTATGAACTAAGTTAAGAAAGGTCTAATCATATCATTCATCATTCTCATAAATGTCGTTGGGGCATTGGTAAGACCCATTTGGAAAAAGAGGTTTTGGCAGGATCCCTCTCCACTATGATCTTTACTTCTGGTTTCGAAGGCATCACTAACCACTAAAACAATCCTTCTCTACATTTGAATGTGATCTTCCAAAGATCTTCAGGATGTCTTGAAACTTGATGATATCCTGCCTGTCTTGAGATCAATCTTAGTGAAGTACTGGGATCCCTTAAGCTGACCCAAGAGGTCATCAATACATGGTAGTGGATATCGATTCTTCATTGTTATCTTGTTCAAAACCTTATAGTCTATACAAAGATGCGACATACCATCTTTCTTTGGCACTAAGACTATAGGAATACCGCAAGGGGAATAAATCGGTCTTATCTTTCCAGCGTCCACAAGGTCTTGTATTGGGTGGTAAATTTCATCATTATCCCATAAGGATCTGTGATATAGTGGACCTTTGGGCAACGATGATCTTAGAATGAGGTTGATTCCATGTTGTACTGAACACTACATTGGTACTCTTTTTAGGTCCTCAAATAGGTCATTATACTTTTCCAAAGTTGCGTCAACCTATAGCTGTTGTTGCGCACTTCGTTCTCTTTGCATTGATAAGAGAAATTTGCCAATAGAACCTGGTTTCCTTTCTTTTCTGATTGTAAGGAGAACAAAATTATGTGAATTGGCAATTGTCTTTCTAGCCTACTTAGCTGAGATACACTACATCATTTGGAATAGTGAGGATTCCAAGATAGTGTATGTACATATCACAACTTGTACATGCCACTTCTAAGGTTTGGACTCATACTTCCCATGTCGATCCCAGATGTAGGGTCATCCAAGGTTGATATCACATACTTCTAGTGGAGTAGCATCATAGAGGACCTCGTCCTGCAATGGCTGGATAGTATATGGTACGCTACATTGTTTCTTGACCATACCATAACTTCTTCCTTTTTTGCATCCATCGAAGGAGATAAGGTTGAGGATGGTCAACAACTTTCAATTTCAATTTTTTTGCAGCTTCTAGAGAGATGACGTTCTTTTGGCTTCCACTATTGATGATAACATGCACAGGTTGTCCTTTCACCCAAAACATGGTGTGAAACAATCAGTCTCTCCCGCTCTTCTTCACATTCTAGTGTTACGATGGGTAGTTATTGGACATTCTCTGCCTGCACGGTTGCGACGCACTGAAGAACAACATTGTGGGCTTGTGACAATTGTTTTGTGATTGGCACATTGGTATTAACTGCAAGACATATTGGATATTCATGATTAGTATCAATGTTTTGACCCATTTCCATGACCATGGTCTTCTTCTACCTTCTGCAATGTTTATTCAAGTGAGTGGATGTTTGATGATGATCACACCACGTTCCTATAGCAGGCTTCTTAGAACCATTGGTGGATTGAGGACCTTGTGTCTACTGCTTCTACTTCTATGGAAGGAACTTTCCTTTACCTTTTTCTTTATCTTGAACTGGTTTAGACTCGAATGTTCTTCTGTCGATTTGACTATTTGACTTCTAAGTTTTCCCTTTGTTGTGACTCTTGAACTTCTCTTCCAATTCCGTTGCAAACCATTGACCAATAAGCATCTCCCAATGTGTTAATAGTGAGGAAGTCCAGTTCTTTTAGATATTGGTGCAGACATGCCTTGAATTTCAAATTTCTCAAGCGGGCTTCTATCATCCACTTCAATCGACATCTGATGGTATCTTGCAATGAAGTCTAATACAGATTGGCCTTTCTACTGGTGGAATCTCCACCACTGTATGTCATAATCATCAAGGTGTCCTATGGGATATAAATTCTCTTTCAAGGCTATCTTTAATTCTTCCCATGTGGTTATGGGTCATTGTTCTTCTTTGCGTTGCTACATGAAAGAGTCCCACCACAAAAGTGCATTTGGGGAAAATTTGAGAGTTACAAATGCAATCTTATTTTCATTAGAAAATTGATTCACATCAAAATATGATTCTAGTTGTTGCAACCATTCATCTAGGGCTTTGGCATCAATATATCCTTTAAATAAAGGAATTTCAATAAGTACCTTTACTCTCAATGGGTTTATTCCTACAAACGATGCGGTCATTAGTTCTAGGTGCGAAGCATCTCATCAATTATGTGAATTGATCGTACATTTCTTATCATTGTCTATGCAAGGCTTCTTTTACAACATGTTGTACCTTCTCTACAGAGGTGCTCACTTTGTATCCCATTGTATTGCCAATTCAACAGGTAGGAATGTAGTCTAAGGTATATGATGGCATGAACATGAAATTCCAATATCTCAAATGCGTCTAGACTAGCATGCGATTCTTAGGCTAGTACAAAACAATAATAGAGAGCGTTGGTATAAATGTCTGAGTGGGGATAAGACTAGGACCCAGATGGGCACATGACACTTCTATTTATTCCCCTTGCGAGAGAACCTTACAGATACATCTGAGAATAAATATCCAGATGCCAATCCTATTCATTATCGGATGGAAATTGAGGCTTTTTCACTGGCATGGTGATAAGGAGGTGAAAGGATAGCATGAGCCAAGAGGGTGGAAAAATTCGATTACTGGATCTAAAAACAGGATCACGATTGCAATCAGAATGAGCGAGTTTGCCTCGACAACACTGGAACCTACATGCGGGCATTTTTGGGGAGTATCCCGCTTCTTCAGACACTTTCCTTTCATTGAGGGGGCCATTGAAAGGTGTTTGGAACACCAGAAACAAAGACTAATTGAGCTAATGATAGAGGTAAGAAGACCTTTTGGCCAGGTTCCATTGATTGATCATCACGATATCGTGGAAATGCTGCATGGACCCATATATATAAGAACGGGGAGAAAATCACCTTTATACTAAACCAAATCAAGCTCAGGATCTTCTTGGAAATGGGAAGATCTAGGATAGGTGGCCGACCTCCTGGAGGAAGTGATGTACATAGACTGGGTGAGTGGGGATGCATCTCCGTGGACCACTTGTCGAGCCTGATAGCTGGTGGTATCACACCCTTCTCAAGGAACCGTATGTGACACTCTTGTGTCATACAACTTAAATCCTAGTTATATTGAGTACTCCTTCGATGCAACATATAGGTCCTCAAACCCGTCCTCGCACGGACGGAAGGTACTTACCTTCGAACTCATGTAAGTAATAACCTCGCGTCAGATGCGTGCGTACCCTCATTTATTGATATCTCCTTCCTCCGAGTGGGGTTACCGAAGGAATCCAAAAGGCCAACATGGCACATCTGCATGCTCTATCTAAGGGTGGGTGGGGCCGCCCTCCCCACACCCCCCCCCACAAGAATGGTTTAGACTAATGGATTAGGCTTCGTACATCTTGTATGTACACATGATATAAGGTCTTGTAGGCATTCTCCTCGTTGTTCAAATATTTACTTGTAAGGAATGAATCTGGTCCAAGCTTCCTAAGCTCTGTGCTGTTGGGGGACTCAGAAAGGGTCTTACCACCTTCTTGATACACTATGTGTGAGTCTTTGGAGTATTTTGGGATTATCTTTTGTGTCGATGATTTTTTCTTGTGGGCAGGGGTGGATATAGAAAACTAACGGATCTGGTAGTCGACAATTGTTTGGACTTGATAAAGGTTGTCACAACACCTATGGTGGGATAGGGGACTTATCACAACGCCCGCAAACCAATTTATGATTTCCTCATCACTGAAGTTCATCAAACAGGCCACGTGGGTCAGCCAGGGTCTTTTTCAGCTAATTATACCTCGATCCCGAAGCCTTTGGAGTATCTTTCTCATAGGCACCTTTATCTGTATGGGTAATTTGCTTCTAAAAGATCTCATTTGTTCCCAGTGTCCCCTTCCTTACCCCACCTCCTGACCCCCAATCTCTTCTCTGGGAGTATACAATGACAACTCCTAGATGCTCAATGATTTTCCTGATCGTGGGACTACATGTTGAACATCTGATGGCACATTTCTACGACATGATATTTCCCCTGATCTTTGCTAAATGTGCTTGACAGTCTCCCATAATACGCTCACGCTCACTCAAGGACTTATTACTCCAGCTATTCCAAGAGTCTTCGCTAGTTGAACTGTGCCTGGTAGACTCCCTGTTTCTATCCCCTTCGTCATTTGTTGGATCAGGATACTCCTCCCTAGGTCCTCCAACTTGGAATGGATGGCAGAGCGTAGGTGGGAAGCTATGAGATGGATATGGTGCTTTTTTCTCCGACGCTTCTCCAGCTCTTGCAAGAATTGTATGGGAGTCTCCCTCGAAGGGACTTCTCGAATGACCATACCGAGGGATTCTACCGTACTCCATGCAGCTATGTAAGTTGATCCTACAGAACCTACCTCAAGGTTTGGGCCAGATTGTAGGAAGTGGGTGATACGTTTATGGATTCCTCTTTTGAGCTCTCTAGTACCCATGATTCCTAGTAGTAAGTCATCGACATATCACGCGTGAAAAATCCTAATTAAGTATAGGTCATCGAAGTGAACAGGGGATAGCCCTTGCTTACAGGCTAGGCCTCTTTCCAACCTGACGATAAATAGCTCCCCGCCCTACTCTATCAGCAGGCCCCTTCTTCTACAACACCTAATAGGGTTTTTCATGGAGAACGCTACCCCATTATTCTTCTTATTATAGAAGGGGCATTCTCCACCTTCCTTTATTCATTTCAGGGTAAAACCAACGACTCCTTCACGAATGAGGAAGGAAGCACAAAGGGGGCTCGAGGGCTTGTTAAAGAAGGAGGCAAGGGAAGGAGGGGAAACTAAAGGCATCTTCTGGTCCCCCCTTCGTCGAGGGGTGCTTTTGGGGGGGGGTGTGCCATGACAAAACAAGGGGATAAAAAGACACTTCACATTGGATGTTTCTTACCCCCCCCACAACGATGGATCTGTTGTCTTCTCCCACTGGCACTGGGGGAGAGTTTAATCTTGCCTCTTCCCCAGAGTTTTCTTTGTCATCAATACGACCTGTCTCTAATAGAACCAATTTTATTATCTGAACAATCGAAATTTCTGGCTTCTGTCAGATTCTCTCTAGCTCTTGATCGAGCTTGTGTGGGTGGATGTTGCCTAGTAGGGCCGATAGTAGTACCTTGTGTGGGACCACCCCATAGTAGGAAGGACGGTCGCCCCTCTCACCTCCTACAAGTTGTTCGGCGAAAAATAGTTTCTGGGTGAGGCGAAAGAACTTGGGATCGTTGATCTCTTCGTTCAAGATTGAGATGAGTCGATGTCGGTCGATGGTGTGGAAACACTTTATTACAACGAATTCCAAGATTACCTGAAACAAGGTTCCGTAATATTTTCTCATCCGTATTAGGGATGAGTGGCAGCCTCGACCCGAGCAGAAGTGCGATGTGTCCGGAAACTCGATATAGTAAATGGATTTAGGTACCGCTCTTATCGCCCCTTTCATGATATACTCTATCGGTACTACTATTGTGAGAAGTCTGAACTTCAACCCTTATTTATTATATTGGAAAGGGGAGAAAAGCCCATTTTTTGCTCCCCCTCGATATTTGAGGCCCTCCTGCCGGGACGGATCGGATTTCTGGAAACAATATTTAAGGAAGTACACCTTTGGCCAGATCGAATAAGGTTATCCCCTATGTTTCTTCCCCTCTCCCTCACCCAAGGGGTTGGGGTGGGTGAGTGTTCAAACCCTTTGGTTGAGAAACTTCATACAACAAAGAACGCTTCTAAATCCCTCTTTATTATTCTTCAAATGGGTCTGACCTTATCTAATATGTAACAAACAAATGGAATTACCTTGGAGCGAAGCGAAGCAGAGACACTTTCCCAAAGGGGAAGGAGTGTTTAGCACTCTATTTCTTCGAAATAGAGGAACAAAGTACTTTATCGTATCGCAGGGAAGGTGCGTTTATCTCTTTCCCACTGCCCCCACACCAAATAAGTAATTCAGGGATTTCTTTTTTTCCCGACGAAGGAGGGGAAAGAGCGAAGCAATTTCCCGTATCGGGGGGAAGGTGCATTTAGCTCTTTCCTGCTACCCCCACACCAAATAAGTAATTCAAGGATTTCTTGTTTTCCCAACAAAGGAGGGGAAGGAGTGAATCCTCTTTCCCGACAAAGGAGGGGAAGGTAATTGCAACATGTATATATTCTTTTTCTTTGTAGAAACAACATGGATTTCTTCCAGTCATGAATTATATATGTGTCATACCAGATTCGGCCGAATAACCTCTCAATTTGTTTGGCCCAATAAGTAAGTCAAGGTTGAAGGTTTCAAGCTATGCATCCTATTAGTCTATGTCATAGACCAACTTCTACAAATTCATTTGGGTGGTGGTTTCACTAAACAAGACACTGAATTCTCCTTCCCTTAACAGGCAAGCGACCTTATGACACCTTCTCCACGTTCCAGTAATTCATTATATATGTAATTATTATTGGATTTTCTTATCTCTTATAGTTGAAATAACTTTATTTCTTCCCCTCAAAGGTGGGGGTAAGGGGATGAGCATGCATACTCGTTTTCTTCCCCCCCTCACCTAAGATATGGTAGATTATCCTCTGTTCACCTGGAAGCGAGGAGGGAGAGAACTGACCCGCTCAACTGACCATAGGGAGGTTGAGGAACGTTAATCACAAAGCTCCCAAAAGGGGCGAGGATAGGATCTTGCTATCTTATTTGGGGGCTTAAGTACTTTAGCCCCAAAATAGAGGAAGGGATGCTCTATTTCCCCCAAAATAGAGGTGGCCTATCGATTATCAATTCTACTTGAAGAGACTTAGTTGGTCGTCAAAAATCGATCATGGTTCCTATAGTGAGAAAGTGAAGCATGGTCATTATTAAGGAAAGGTCGATGAGGTCTCAATCGCTTCAACCCCGTATTTTCAAGAGCAAGGTCGATAGGGAGAGGTGGTAAAAAATGGGCATTGATTGCACTTGAGAGGGGAGGGACGCGCATTAGAGATGGTTTTTCAAAGAGGGAGGGATCTACGCTCTAGAAATCCTGTAGTTCACTGGTTCCACCTTTATAAGCTCTATTAGCAGGCAAAAGGCATGCTAAACCTCGTATTCGAAATGGTTTCAGACTGGGAAGTTAGGATTTTAAGGTCCCATGAGAGAGGGAAATTGTCGACGGAAGCCACTCAATGGTTGACATACAGACCTTTCCTTTCCCTTTCATTAAGCTGTTGAAATAGGCCTTGACCTTTTTCCATATGCGCTATACCTTTTTATCCCTTCCTTCTATTGATCGATCATTTCTCTGGTTGGAAAAGAGGAGAAAGCAATTGGTTCTCTGTATGGCTTCGGGGATGGAATGGATAGATAAAGGGATCTAGGGAGAGAGATTATCCTACCGTACGGATTTGGGGAGAGTGATAGATTCTCCCTCCTATCATATGGATGGCTCTGGTCATACGATAAGGAAGGTGGTTTTCCGACCATTTTTTCTTCCGTTATGGCTCCCACTAACTAGGTAGGAAGGAATCAATCAAAATTATTTCCCAATTTTTCCCTTCCCTCAGATTTGTTCTTCCTTTCCCTCGCTCGGATGGATGACTATGAGGGGATATATATAAGAGTACTGTAAATTAGTGGAACGTACCAATGGGGGGGGGATATACAGGCTCGAACCGTAGACCTTCTTGGTAGAACCAAAGTATTATCAAAATGATTTGAATTGTTCCAAACACCCAACATGCATTTTCTCGCATTGTGCCCACTAACCAATGAAAAGATCGATTAGTCTGCCTCCTCTTTCCAGGAATATACTAGGCTCTGTGTGCTCCAAATTCCCTTTGAAAGTCCAAAGTGATTCAAAAGGGTTCCAGCTCAGACATAGATTGACTCGACTACTCTATCGCTCCAAAAGGAAAATATTATACTTCGAGTGAAAATAATCTCTTTTTAGGTCCCTGTATGGGCACTGATTATGCCTGGCACTGAATGGATCTGGGATTGACCATATCAATTACGTAATATTGGATCAAACTTAATCTTTATCATGCTATTGTTTAGAAATTCATAGAGCTATTTCACAGAAAATAGATTTAGTGGATCGAATCAAGAAACTCTCCCACCATTGGCGCACGTGTAAATGAGGTGCTCTACCTTGCTGAGCTATAGCCCTTCCAAGAACAGTCTTGGTGAGACACTACTATACTAACCAGATGGATCATTTTGTGTCAAAGTAGATATTTCATGATCCTATACTATTCCATGATCCAATAAGTTCCAATAAGTTCGATCTGTGCCATGGACTATCTATGCATTCAATTCCATTTAGAGTCGTTCATTCTACCTATGAGAATAAATGACCCACTTAACTCTGTGGTTAGAGTCTTTTCATACGGCAAGAGTCATTGTTTTGAATACAATAGTAGTGAAACTTTTGAGATACCATTGAAGAGTCGATGGCATCTTAGAAGAACCACTTGTTTGGCGAAATATTGAATCGATTTTCGGATCATTATAGTCAATGTCTTAATTAGAGACGAGAGGGCTAGTCTATAATCCTTTTCTAGCTCTTTTTGGAGCTACATCAACTTCAATTGATTTTCTTTTTTATAGCTAAGTCTGCTTTAGCTCTTCTCAAAGTTTCATGGGCCTCTTGGAGATTGATGTAAACATCTCTCTCTTATTTACCAATACGGTTATTTTCTCCTTGCCTATCTTGGCAAAACTGCTCATCAAAGCCATAGTCGACCACTGCCAATTTAAATGTATTTTCCTCCTATATCTATAAAGAGAAGACACAACTCTTTGGATAAGATGATATCCTTCTTATTAAGTAATGACGTGTATAAAACTAGAGATAGCATAAAGGCCCATACATGACACTCCACAGAAAGAAGCTTGACTTCGTCAATTCAAAGTCTTTAATCAATGTTTTACTAAATGAGTTTTTCTTTCAAGACCAGGTCAATAAAAGCGTAATTACTTATATAGTTGCATTGTCGAAGGATTGTGACTATTAGTCTCATATGGGGTCGTCTTATTTCTTGGATTTTTTTTCCGGCCAACTCTTCATTATATAAGGGGGTTTACCATGTATTTATATAAGGGGGTTGATCAAGACTTGAGGTTTATAAGGACCTTACTGGCTAATTTGTCGGAGAATGAGTGCTTATAGGAAAAGGAATTCGATGAACAAAGGGAGTCTTATTCCTACAACAGGTCTTTGGTTTCATCTCCATTACAAAGAAATATTCGTATTGGATAGAATGATCTGACTTAGATACTTTCTACTATTTCTTAGAATAAGAAAGCGCTTTTAGACTCGGTGGAATCATGGTATCCATCCTTCAAAATTGGTTCAAGTCCCTTTTCAAGCAGCCCTGAGCTATCCTGATGTAGGCGCGCGATCGCAAGCACCCCCACCCACAGGATATTCTCTCTTCCTTGGCCCGAAGAACTCTAAGGTTCTCCTATTCCCCTATCGGGAAATATTCACCCACAATAACTCTCGTGGGATCCCCATTCTTTACAAATCGGGAGATCAGACTTCACGATTTCGCGAATTCAAAGGTCTAGCGTTCGGTTCTCAAATCCCCAAAACCTGACATAAGTCAACGTTGACCCTTTCCCTCTCCTATCATAACTTTCCTTATCGCGATTTTGGAATTCGCGATATCAAGCAACTCGTCTTGCCGAATACCAAACCCCGATACACCGAAATGTCGATTGACCTTTCACGCTTCCTACTCTGTCGGTATTTTGGACTTTGTAGTATCTCAAATCCTGATGCTATTGTATCGGGACTTCTCACTAGGAAACCCTGATAACTCGTGCCACCTGTCCACGTCACCAAACATTGTGGCCCACACTGCTCTATCACCATCGAGATATCACGTATCGCATTATCGCGATTCCTGTTGCAAACTTACGGAGCTACAACCCATGAAACCCCGATGCATGACTCCACCTATGAATCTGATGGCCCTAGTGGCTCAAATCAATGGCTCTACCCCTCCTGAGCTTCACACCTCTAAAATACTCTGTCGTATCTCCCTTGCACCTCTGTGAGATCTAATGGCTCATGGGATGTTGCGTTTTCTCCTCGGAGAATACCGACCCTCCGTTCCTCCTTTAAGAACCTGGAAAATGACTAAGCGTTCCTCTTCACATAACTTTTTCACCTGTACGGAAACCTGCGACGCCTACTTGAACATTCCATGGCACAAACTCCCTACGCTTTCCCTTGGTGATAACTCGAAGGTCCTATACCTCCTAAGTTTTAAAAACTCTGAATCCTTCAGAGAGCCTTGCACGCACTCCTTGCGACTGACATTCAACAACCCCCAAAGTGTTGAATCTTCTCGACTCTGCGCCCACCTGCAGCAACAGTCCTTCACTTCTCTCTCAAGTTCGCAACCCTGAACTTCACTGTGCCTGCGCACTCCTTGCACGGCTCCTGTTCCCAACTGCACCTTTGGGTGAATGAGAACAAAAGTTACTTCTATTTGAACCCTCTGTCAGTGCACTCCTTGTGGACACTTCAACTGCACTCCTTGCAAGAATCCTTGGCTCAGATAGAGAAACAATTGAAACTCATTTCCTCTCCCTCTTAGAATTCAACTCAAACATGAAATCATATACACAACACATAAAGAAAATGTAGAACAGGAAAGAAAACATTCATAGGCATAACATCCATACACAGAGAACAACACAAACCATGAATTTGAATCAAAGATTTCTATTAATCCAAATATCTGTACATGGGTGTTCTTACACAACTCTCTGCATGCTCTTTCCCTTCTTCCTGCTTCTAAATCTTTTATCATGTTACAAATGCACAATGAGGGTGTCTATATCCCGTTTCCCTCTTGCGCTCTCAAACAGTCTAATCTAGAATTAAATCCTATCTACCTGCATTAACTATATTAAATGCCTCCTACCTACTAAGGATGAGAGATAAAGGCTCAAGGTACGATTACAATACAGAAGTGTTCTTCATCTTAATGGCTCATTTAAGATGGCGCAACAACTTCCAAGGTGTTTTCAAAATTCGTGCTGGCGCTTGTCCGACTGGCTCTTACCCTCTGCGCTGGCTCGCTTGATGTCAGAGATGCTCCTGCATCATACTCCCTCGCTTGAAAAATTTCATGGGCTCTTGTCCATGAGTTCCCGCATGGTCTGTCCATTCTTCTGTATCTCTACTTCAGTCTCCCAACTGGCATCTTCAACTATATGGTTTTTCCATTTGACCAGATACTCAAAATACCGCGTTCGCTTGGTCCTCTTGCCTACTTGTTTGTCCAGTATGCATTCCATCTATGGCTTCTTTGCAACTGGCATATTCTTTCGCCACTGGATCACTGGCTATTCATCACTAGTCTTTGTTTCCTCAACTCTGTATGGGTACAAATCCGAGATATTGAATATCAGAGAAATTTCGATCCCATCGGGTAATTCAATCTCATAAGCATTTGCCCCAAATTTTCTCACGAACCTACATGGTCTGATTTTCTTCATCTTAAATTTATTATATGTTCCTCTCGGGAACCTTTCTTTCCTCAAATGTGCTAAAATCAAGTCACCAACTTTGAATTGAAGTTGTCTTCTGTGTTGATCTTCTCTCCTCTTATACTCCTGACTTGAATTCTGCAACCACTCATTCACCTGGCTGTGAAGTTCCCTCATCGCTTCAGAGAATTCTTCTGCAATAGCACTCCTAGTCGCCATCTGTTTTGAATCCCTCAGTTCAGAAATTCCCCTCGACTGCATGCCATAAACAATCTGAAATGGAATCTACCCTGTGCTCCCATTCACTGAGTCATTATAACCGAACTCTGCCTGTGGTAATACATTGTCCCACTAGCTGTGGTGTTCCGTCACTAGGCTCCTCAGCAAGTCTCCTGGACTTCTGTTTACCACTTCTGTTTGTCCATCTGTCTGAGGATGATAACCTGAACTAAATTTCAAGTTAGTTCTCAGCTTTTTCCATAAGGTCCTCCAAAAATTCCCTATGAATTTGGTCTCTCGATTTGAAACTATGCTCGTCGGCAACCCATGAAGTCGAATGACCTCTTTGAAGAACAGATTCGCAATGTGAGTTTCATCGCTGGTCTTATGACATGTAATGAAGTGTGCCATTTTGGAAAATCTATCCACCACCACAAAGATTGAATCAACACCTCTTTGTGTTCTTGGCAACCCCAATACGAAATCCATGCTAATGGCATCCCATGGCCTCTCTGGTATGGGMAATGGTTGGTAAAACCCTACATTCTGCTTTCTTCCCTTCGAATGCTGGCAAATTCTACATCTATCCATGAATATATTGACATATGCTCGCATCCCTRGCCAAAATTAYGWTTTTCTCAGCTTTGCGAATKTTTTGTCATGATCAAAGTGTCYGACCAATCCTCCATTATGTTTCTCCTTTAACAGATTCTCCCTCATGGAGCATTTCGRAATACACAGTTGATTGCCTCTGAACAACAATCCTTCCTGGATARTGTATTCTATCCACAGACTTCTATCTYTGAGAATTATATTCTCAGTTGCTTCATATGCCTCTTTAAAATCTGGGTCATCTACGTACATGTCCCTAAGATCATCAAAACCCAACGTTTTGACTTTGAACTCYTGCAACAGCAAACACTTCCTGCTCAAAGCATCAACAACTTTGTTAGCAGTACCAGAAATATGTTTAATCACAAAAGTGAAATTCTGCATATACTCAACCCATTTGACATGCTTCTGATTCAACTTCTCTTGTTGAGCCACAAACTGTAGTGCATGATTGTCACTGTATAAAACAAACTCTTTCAAGATCAAGTAATGCCTCCATTTCTTCAATGCCTGTATGATAGCATAGAACTGCTTGTCATAAGTGGAGTACTTCAATTTCGCTTCATTCAACTTCTAGTTGAAGTATTCTATCGGCCTGTCTTCTTGTCTTAAGACTGCCCCAATTGCAAATCCGCTTGCATCGAATTTCACCTGAAATGTCTTCTAGAAATTTGGCAACACCAAAACTGGTTGTTCCATAATATTCCTCTTCAACAAATTGAAGCTCTTTTCAGCCTCTTCTATCCAATGAAAAGATTTGTGTCTTTTCTTTACTGTGTCCATCATCGCTGCACTAATTCCACTGAAATTCCTGATGAATTTTCGGTAGAAACTAGCCAATCCATGAAAACTTATCACCTCAAATACATTCCTCAGTGATGGCCAATTCTTGATCACTTCTACCTTATCTGGATCCATCCTCAACTCATTTTCCGAAATAACAAAACCCAAGTAAATGAGCTATGTCTTCATAAATGAGGATTTCTTCATGTTTATCAACAACTTCTCCTACTGTAATTTTTGCATCACTGTAGCCAAATGCTTCAAATGCTCTGCCACTGTGTTACTGTAAATCAGTATGTCATCCATGTACACAATGACAATTTTCCTGATGAACTCCCTCAGGACTTCGTTCATCAACCTCATGAAGGTACTTGGCACATTTGTTAAACCAAACGGCATAACAAGCCATTCATACAACCCCTCGTTGGTTTTGAGCGCTATCTTCCATTCATCACCTTCCCTCATGCGAATTTGGTGATAACCGCTTTTCAAATCAATATTTGAAAAATACTTTGCTCCACTTAAGAAATCCATCAGATCATCCATCCTCGGCAATGGAAATATGTACCTGATGGTTATCTTATTAATCTCCCTTGAGTCAGTACACATCCTCTAGCCCCCGTCTTTCTTCAGACTGAGTATTGTTGGAACAACACATGGACTCAAGCTTTCCCTGACCAAATCTTTGTCCAATAACTCCTGGACTTGCATCTTAACCTCCTCATTCTCCTGCAGTGTCAATCTGTACACAGCTTTGTTTGGAAAATTATCTCCTGGTATGAGATCAATATGATGACTCACAGTTCTAATTGGTGGCAATGAACGAGGTAGTTCATCCATTATGATGTCAGCGAACTCTTCCAGCAATTCCTGAACCTCCTCTGGAAAATCATCTACTCTTGTGCTAGTCAGAACAATCCTCGGCTTCCTGACTACAATGAACTATGGATCCTCCTTCTTCTTAACTTCATTAAGGAGTTCCTTCCCACTCATGAGAAGTACAGTGTTGCTTACTTCCAGTTTCACCTCCTTATCCTTTATCGGAAGCAACATGTGTGTCCCCCCATTCTTCTCTAGGGTATATGTGTTCATTCGCCCATCATGAATCACATTTTTGTCATATTGCCATGGTCTACCCAACAATAGATGACAAACATCCATAGGAATGACATCACATAATATCTTATCGTTATATCCTCCTATCTTGAATTCAACCAAGCATTGTTTAGTGATAGTTACCTAGTATCCCTTTTGTAGCCATGAAACTCTGTATGGGATTGGATGATCAGTCATCTCCAGCTCCAGTTTTTCTACCATCTCGATCAAAACAAGATTATCCATGCTACCTCTATCCACAATGACCTTGCATACCCTATCCTTGGTCTTGCAAGAAGTTATGAAAAGTCTGGTCCTTTGGACTGAACTTTCCACCTCTTTCTCAGGTGTCAAAAGGAATTTTCGCATCATAAGCGATCTTTTGCCTTCAGCGTCTTCTGCCTCAACATCCCGCCCCTGTGATTCGGTGATGTGAGCTTCTCCAATGTCCTTCTTTTTCTCGGGACACTCATAAGACTTGTGCCCATTCTTCCTACATGTGAAGCATGTGATTACTCCACCTCTTCCTCTTCCTCTACCTTTGGTTCGAGGAAAAGTGTTGTTGTCAGCATAATCTCCTCTCTGTTCAACATATGGTCCTCTTTGTGAGGTCCCACCTCTCTCAATTTTACCCTAAGGTTTCTTCCAGTCCTCCTTGGGCTTCTGAATTCTTTCCTGGGCAACTGATTTGCCTCTGGGCTGACTTCTGCCTTGGCCTCTTTGACTCTTCTTTTGGCTTAGCTTCTCCTCTTCTTTCAGAGCCATCTAATAAGCATCTTCCACCGTCTAGATGGTTACCATGCTCATCTCATCCTGGATATCATATCTCAGGCCATTCATATACCTGGATACCTTCTCATCATTGCTCTCCTAATGACCTGCCCTGATGTTCAGTTTATAGAATTCCTCAGTGTATTATTTTACTGTCATCAGTTTCTGTCTCAGGTTCTGCATTCTCCTGAACAAAGAAATTTCGTAATCCCTAGGGATGAATTTTGCGTTCATCTTTGCGATCATTCTATCCCATCTTTTTATCTTCTGCTTTCCTCTACAACGTCTGTCAGCTTGTAGTTCATCCCACCACAATGATGCATGTACTTTCAATCTTGTGATAGCATGCTTGACCTTCTTGTCGTCCTCGACATCTTCAAAATCGAAGTATGTGTCTAGAGCTCTAATCTAGTCTAGAAGCTCCTCTGTATCCAAGTTTCCCTCATAAACTGGAATGTCCATCTTCCCTCTTGCACCCATCCTGGCAATAGCTCTGATCAAACGCTCATTTGATGCATCTTCGGCTGTTATTTCCTCTTCGTTTTCAACCTCAGCTTCACTTTCGGAATCACTCAGATCCCCTACACTGGCTGTGCATATTTGAGTTGTCTCCATATCTTCGATTCTAGCTCGTAGATCACACATCTGTCTCTCCATGACTAGATCATTTATCTACCTACCTCTTCTTCTCGACATTTCCCTATCCTCTGGATCGGGTGATTGTCTATCTCTCCTTGGTGGCATGGTGAATTCTTCTTCTTTGCTACAGAAAGAAAAGAACCCTTCTGAGCTCTGATACCACTTGATGCAGGTGCGTGCTCAAAAGCACCCCTGCTCACAGGATATTCTCTCTTCCTTGGCCTGAAGAAATTTAAGGTTCTCCTATTTCCCTATCGGGAAATCTGCACCCACAGTAACTCTCGTGGGATCCCCCTTCTTTACAAATCGAGAGATCGGACTTTGCAATTTCATGAATCCAAAGGTCTAGCGTTCGGTTCTCGAATCCCCGAAACCCGACATAAGTCAACGCTAACCCTTTCCCTCTCCTATCAGAACTTTCCTTATCGTGATTTCAGCATTCGCGATATCAAGCAACTCATCTTGCCGAATCCTGAGCCCTAATACGCCAAAACATCGATTGACCTTTCATGCTTCCTACTCTGTCGGGATTTCAGACTTCCCAGTATCGCAAATCTTGATGCTATTGTATCGTGACTTCTCACTACGAAACCCTGATAACTTGTGCCACCTGTCCATGTCACCGACCCTTGTGGCCCACACTACTCTATCGCTGTCGGGATATCGTGTATCGCAATATCACGATTCCTGTTGAAAATTTACGGAGCTACAACCCATGAAACCCCGATGCATGACTCCACCTGTGAATCCGACGACCCTAGTGGCTCGAATCGATGTCTCTGCCCCTCTTGAGCTTCACACCTCTGAAATACTCTGTCGTATCTCCCTTTCACATCTGTGAGATCTAACGGCTCACGGGATGTCGCGTTTTCTCCTCGGAGAATACCGACCATTCGTTCCTCCTTTAAGAACCTGCAAAATGACTAAGCATTCCTCTTCATGGAACTCGTTCACCTGTACACAACCTTGCGACGCCTACTTGAACATTCCACAACACAAGCTCCCTGCGCTTTCCCTTGGTGATAGCTCGAAGGTCCTATACCTCCTGAGTTTTACCAACTCCCAATCCTTCAGAGAACCTTGCACGCACTCCTTGCGATTGACATTCAACAACCCCCCAAGTGTTGAATCTTCTTGACTCTGCCCCCACCTGCAGCAGTAGTCCTTCACTTCTCGCTCAAGTTCTCAACCTTGAACTTCACTCCTCCTACGCACTCCTTGCACAACTCTTTTTCCCAACTGCACCTTTGGGTGAATGAGAACAAAAGTTACTTCTATCTGAACCCTCTGTCAATGCATTCCTTGCGGACACTTCAACTGCACTCCTTGCAGGAATCCTTGGTTCAAATAGAGAAACAATTGAAACTCGTTTCCTCTCCCTCTCAGACTTCAACTCAAACATGAAATCATATACACAACACATAAAGTAAATGTAGAACAGGAAAGCAAACATTCATAGGCATAACATCCATACACAGAGAACAACACAAACCATGAATTTGAATCAAAGCTTTCTATTAATCCAGATATCTATACATGGGTGTTCTTACACAGCTCTCTGCATGCTCTTACCCTTCTTCCTGCTTCTAACTCTTTTATCATGTTACAAATGCACAATGAGGATCTTTATATCCCGTTTCCCTCTTGCGCTCTGAAACAGTCTAATCTAGAATTAAATCCTATCTACCTACATTAACTATATTAAATGCCTCCTACCTACTAAGGACGAGAGCTAAAGGCTCAAGGTCCGATTACAATAAACAAGTGCGCTTCATCTTAATGGCTCATTTAATATGGCGCAACAACTTCCAAGGTGTTTTCAAAATTCGTGCTGGCGCTTGTCCGGTTGTCTCTTGCCCTCCGCGCTGGCTCGCTTGATGTGGGAGATGCTCCTGCATCATCTCCACTTCTATTAATAGTAGTTCAAGACTGCACTTTTCCTGATGCTTATTCTCAATATAAATTCGAGATGTAAAAAGGGTTTCTACTAGGTTTAAATCTACTATTGCTGGTCAATCTATGATATACTTAAATAATCGTTCATGACCACTGACTGAATCATCGACTACTTACTTTTCTCTGGTTGGGTCTTTCTCTTGAAATGGTCAGGATGTTGGACGAAATGATGGTGGGTAAGCTATTGATGAAACTACGAGGCTTACATACAATAATATATCTGAGGTTATGAAACTTCGTGAGACACCAAAGCTTACCAATTTTATACCAAAGTAGCACACGTAGAAAAGACTAGGGATGCAGGAGAAGAGCCAAGAGAAAAGACAAAGCCATTCGTTTACCTTTACTAAGTAGATCCAGAAGCTTATATGGGAGTATCTACACCAATGGTAGATTCTAATGATCCAACAGCAAGAAAGCAAGCAGACCTAGATCCATAGCTAGTAACATACCTATTTCTAGAGCTCATAGTCCCCTTCTTCTAGCTCCATGTGGTGATCGAGGTGAAGAGTCAATAACTTACCTTGATGAGCTAGATCAAAACCCAACCTTGAAATTGATCACCCCAAATGAGGATTTCAACCTCTCAATGAAGGAGGGAAATG
>JZKD02S1636124.1:140253-156404 GCA_000966675.3 Picea glauca | reverse complement strand
CCCACTCAAGGTGATGTCACTGATTTGGAAGTTTACTAACACCTGCGGGTTTTGGTGTAATGGAAAATCTTAACAGATATCTGGTCCATTCAGAAAAAAATGGTAGCACCCAAGAGTGTTAATGTTTTCCTAAAATGTTGTTGAGAAGAACATGGAGCTATGTTTAGGAAAGATAATTTAGATTTAAATCAAACACCTAGGAGTTAATTTTAAAGATATTGCATAAGAAAGTATGGATTACTCACACTCAATACCTATCAAGATTTTTCTTAAGATATTGATAATCTATTAAAAAAAAAGATCACATAAAATTATTCCAAACCGTGAAATGGTTTCAGCATACAACAAGCCAAATGGAAATCTCAGTGTGTGAAAGCTACAAAAAGAACCATGCATGGAACCAGAACATTTAAGCCTATAATTTAATATGGGGTCCTTGGAGTGCACTATCTGAAAATAAACAAACAGTGCCTCGGTCAAACTAACCCAGACTACCATAATCCAATCTAAAACAACTTCATCAAAACAAATCAAGAAAAGTCTGAACATAGTGGGGTGAGCTCCTACTCTGAGAGACAGGGTGTGGGCGGGTGCCCTGCGTCCACTTTCTGTTGTACCACATCCTCCTCCCTCTATTCCACCAAACGTATCTTTCTGATGCAAGCTTGGGTGCCATTATTCTCGGCTGGAGTGATATCTATCTGGTGAACGTAGCGCAAATAGAGATGAAATTGTCCTACCATCCACTCCAATTTCTCCTGTTGTATTTTATGGTCCTCCACTAGCCTCTTTATCGACATCTCTAAGTTGCTAAGGTGGTTGAGAATTCATGTGCACTCTTTCTTCTTCTCTTTAGTTTTCGTCCCGTTGGTCTCCCCCAGGTTCACACACATCTTACCTATAAGCATTTTGGTTCTCCAAGCTTCCTCCACCATTCTCTGGTAGAGGGTTATCCTCGATTGTGTGGTTCTTGGGTATCATATCCTCTATGCTTTCTAGGTTAGTGTTGACCAGGCTTTTCTCTTGCGGGCGTTGTTAATTTCTCCCTCCTATATTTTAATGATCGTCTTCCCCTTGTTGTCTGTCTTCGTGAGAAAAGTATTCCTTGTGTCCCTGGTCCCCTCTTCAATCCTTGTCACACGATATACGCTCTTTGGAGGTTCCTTTCCCTCCGGGCCTCTCTTCCAACTTGTTTTCTTCATGCATACCATATTGACTTGCAGGTGGTGGTTCTTACATTGGGTTCTTTCCCTATTCCTCTACACCTCCTTTTCATAAGTAAGGTGGCCCCTGTAATTATGATGCCTCATTATGTGATATGTTTTGTTGTCCCAACATTTATGGATCCAAACCGACTATGGTCCCATACTTGCAATCATGATCTTCTCATCAATGTGGTCCTGCCAGTTAGAAAACTCTATTCCAAAGCATGTGAATTTGATGACCCTGTCGTTCTGTGCTCCAATGCTCTTCCCTTCTCATTGTACACCATCCCTTTTCTGGTCCCATATCGGTACTTAGATGAGGTTTGTTCCTACTTGGCCCTCATGAGACCTATCATCCATCGTCCTTTGTCGCCTACGAGTTAGGTCCATCATCCTTTACCGCATGTGAATTATCTCTTCTTCTTTCCAAAGGGTACATTTTGTACTTTTTTTATTGATGAGGTTGTGGTGTCGTACCTTCGCTTGATGTGTGATCTATGTTTTCATTTGCAACTTTATTTGATTGGTGGTCCATCAGATTTTGTCCGGGACCTAGTGTCCTACGGTGGCTTTTGTGCCTCCATTCTTGCCATAATATCATGTACTACTCCTGTTATCCTAGTCTTTTGTTGCAAGTTGGGTGCAGTCTTCTCGGAATTGACCTCGCGGGATGTTGCTCCAGATTGTGTCTAGTTTTGGACCTTCTTTCTCAACCCCCTCATTTACTATTATGTCGACCAGTCCATTTGCTGACCTCCTCACCGAGTGAAACTCCACATATATCCCTGTCTCCAAGTTCTCCTGGATTTTGTTCAGTATATAGGCCAATCGTGAGTGCCTCTGGATCTTTCCTATTCGGGTATTGTTTTGGAGTTTTCTCACTGTGTTGATGACTAGCGCAAAGTGTCCTTCCACTATGGCATTCTTCATCCCCTCCCGACTGAGAATCTAAAGACCTATTTCCAGAGCCCCAAATTTTGTGGCATTATTGGTGGAATTGCTGAGGCTCCCCGCATATAGTCATATGATGTTCCCTTTACTATTCTTGATTACTCCTCCCAAACCTGTTCTTCCTAGGTTTCCTTTTGCCTCCCCATCAAAATTAAACTTGAGAGAGCCTCGAGGTGGTGGTTTCCAGTTGTGCTCACCTCCTTGAAGTTGTGGCTATTGTCTGTTTGGATTGGGGTTGCGCCCATCAGTTAAATGGAAAACCTCTAGGAATCTGGAGTCCTAGTCAGTGGGTTGCACGCTACCCACCTGGTAGTTGCTGCTCATCACCATATCATGTATTATGGAGGCTATTGTTTCCTTGATATTCCCTTCTGGCCAGCTTTGGTTTCTGAAAATGCGCCTATTCCTTTCCTTCCATGTCAACCATATGATCATTTGTGGGGTGAGGATCCAAGAGAGGTTCACCTTTGCTTGGTCTCCGTATTTTTCTCTCCAGAGCTTGATTGTTGCGGCTATGTTACCAGATATCCTGTCTCACTGACGGAATGTACTTGTTGCCCAATCCCACAGTTCTACAATTTAGGTGCATTTGTCAAGGAGATGGTTGGTTGTTTCTTCCTGAGTTTGACATAGATGACACATTGACAGACCAATGAAACCTCTTTTCCTTAGGTTATCCCAAGTTAGGATGCAGTTGTGTAATACTAGCCACTGGAAGATCTTAATCTTTGGCCATTAGGGGTTTTTCCAGAGGTTATCCCAGTGTTGCACTAGGTCATCTTGGTTTGGTTCCTCCATATAGTGCCTGACTTCTTTTAGGTCGAATTCCCCTCCGTCCTTTTTGCCCCACCTCATTTGGTCTTCTCCTTCCATTATTATTATTTTCCATCTTCCTAGTTCCTCCTCCACCTCTTTTATTGTTGTTGCAGTCTGGTGAATGTCGAAAGTTAGTCTAGTGAATTGAAACGCACGGACATCTAAAACTCACATAGAGCTGAGGAAATCCAAAAGTTAATCTTAAATGTGGTAATTCCAAAGGTTAATCAGTTAAATGTGGCAATCATGTGGTGGTACATTAATTTCTTGATATGATTAGGTAAATGTTAAAAAGTAAATAGGTTAACTGATGCATTCAAAAATACAAGGAAGTTATGAAGAGTAAATCACATTCATTGATTTGGGAGGACGACTAAGAATATTCCAATGACTTAAATTGTTAGCCATAAGATTAAAATTTTAGATTAAAAGGTTATTAATTGTGTCCATCTCCAATAGGTATACGCCTTTCAGCGTAATAAATTTTCAATCATTAAGAATTATCTGTTTAAGATTTCACTCACAGCAACCATGTAACCATGTGACTGTTGGTAATTGATGTAATCATGTCAATCATCTCACATGATGCAATCTATTTGCAGTTTTATTTTCTGTTGGTTTGTGTTTAGATATAGACTGTCTCACTAAATAATTCATGCAAAATGCATGAGTAGTTTTCTAAAATGAGACTATGTATTGTTATAAAGATCAAGGTTGATCACATAACACAACATTTTTGTGCAATTACTTAAATAATAATTATTTCTTCTTTCTATGATATTGTGATTTAATCATTTAGTATTTAGTATATTGTTATGCTATTCTAATTAAATGATTATCTAGTCCATAGATAGGCCTGCATAGATCCTTCATTTGGTATGAGAGTTGGTTGGTGTTTTAGGGTAATCATGGAAAAATCTAATTCCTTGCCCATTCAAATTTAATGGAAGTGATTATGATTATTGGTGCATCAGGATGGTGACATTTTTGATAGGGAAAGATCTATGGGAGATTGTATAAATCGGTTATGTAGAGCCAGAAGATTGGACCACTCTTACTGCAAATAATAGAGTAGCTAAGAAGGAATCTAGAAGGAAGAATGCTCAAGATTTATTTCATATTCAAATTGTTGTTGATAAAGCTTTCTTCCAAGAATTCACCTGGAAGACTCTACAAGAATCTTACCAAGGAAGTGATCAAGTCAAAGTTGTCAAGCTACATACATTGAAAAGAGAATTTGAGAATTTGAAGATACAAGAAGCTAAAAATGTAAGTGATTATTGTGTGAGAGTAAAAGATGTAGTCAATAAGATGGCTACTCTTGGAGAAATTGTGGAAAAATAGGTTTTCATTAAAAATGTGTTGAGGTCTCTAACACCAAGGTGGAACTATGTTGCCATAATGATTGGAGAAAGAAACGATTTGTCTACTCTTCAATTTGATCACCTAGTTGGATCTCTTATGCCTTGTGAAGAAATATTTATAGCTACATTTGGAGAAAGTGGGGAGAAATCTTTTTCTTCAAATTTTCAAATTACAAAGAATGAAGATGCCAACACTAGCAGCAAAAGAAACCAAAGGGAAGGTAGAGGTCGAAGAAAAAAAAAATATTATGACGAATTTGAGGTACATTACGTATGGTATCAAGGAAAAGGTTACAACACTTGGACCTTGCACAGGGAAAAATTAATTACTTTGTACATATTTATGTCTATGTAAAAACTAACAAACCATTGTTGTTACAAATAGAGATCTCTTTTATGTTTTGTGTTAATCATGGTAGCCGAGGATGGCACAGAAATCAGACTTGAGGGGAATCATGAACAAAGACCACCTAAAGATCCGTGATAGAATAGTGATGGAAGCTCAAATACTGAATGTCTCGAAACGATGAGGAATCTCATTGTTGAGCTGCAAGTTTTCAAAGTAGACAATGAAAAACTGAAGAAGGCACAACACGAACAATAGCAAATAAATTAAGTCCTACTGCATAGTATAGTGAAAAGGAAAATATCAAAGGACGATAACCATGAAGAAGAGGTCAACAAAAGGGCCTCCAAGAATTCTGGTCTGAAAGTAGAAAAAGAGGAAAGCTCATCTGAAGGTACACCTTCAGCTGAAGATAAAACAAAAACAGACGAAAAAAGGAAAGAGGTGGATCACCTTGTGGGTGAATTTAAGAAAATCAAACCATCCACCTTAGACATCAAGAAGTAATTCCAGATATACAACTATTCCAACAATATGAAGGTTAGAATGGGTATCTATAATCTAAAAGGAAAAACCAGTATTTGGTGGAAAGATCTAAAATTGGTGAAGGGCCTAAAAGAGAAACAGATGGAATGGACATACTTTAAGAAATAATTCAAGAAACAATACCTATCTGAAAGTTAGTATGAAAGAAAAACCATAGAATATTATGAGCTATGACTTGGTCAAATGGCTATGGAAGATCTGATAAACAAATTCTTGGAATTACTAAGGTTCGTACCATATATCTCGGAGGACAAAGTGAAAATCTAGTGGTTCCTAAGATTTTTACCACAATATTACAAGTGCATAACCAAATTTGATAATCCCAAGTCCTTGAGTGAAGTATTTAGAAAGGCCCGGATGTGTTACAACCAATACAAACAACGAACATAATTTATCAAGGATTGGAAGGACAAGAAACAAGACCGAATGAACCAGTGAAAGAAGGGATACCAACCAGCTCCTTATCGAAATGCATCAAAAATATTTCCAAGGAAATATTTTCACTCCAACAATCCAAACACTCAAGGAGGTGGTAAATGGGTAAATCTGGGAACAAGAAAGTTTGGCGACAGTTACCATGAACCGTTAAAACGCTAGGAATGTGGAGAACCTCATCTAAGTAGGAACTGTCCACATTTGATTTCAGAAAACAAAACTACCGTACATAATTTACAGGAAGCTTATATAGTAGGTGATGTAGGAATAATCTTACATCGGATCAATGCAGTCGTGGATGGTCATCTAGATGACCACGAGTCTGTTGTCATGGAAATTGAAGGTAAAATCAATAACACTCGAATTGATGTTTTAATTGATCCTCGAGCTACAATAAGTTATGTCACTCCGGGTATAGTGGATTCAAATAAACTGTAGAAAATAAGACATGAAAAGTCTTGGCTGGTACAAATAGCAACAAGAACAAAAAGAAAGGTTGTCGATTTTATTTCTGATTTTCAGTTCGGTTTAGGCAGTCAAAACATAAGAGAAATCTGAGCATTCTATTGTTAGGATCTTATGATGTAATTATTGGAATGGATTGGTAAGAAAATCATAAAGAAGTTCTAGATTGTTATGAAAAATCACTTAAGTATATAAACAAAAATGACACGTTTAGGATAGTTCAAGGTATACAAAAACCAGTCTCAATTAGACAGATTTTAGCAATGCAATTCAAGAAATGCATCAGAAAGGGTTGTCAAGTTTATGCCATCCAAGTAACAAACCTGTTAGAAAAAGAAAATAAACCCAACTTTGAGGATTTTGTTGTGCTGCATGATTTCAGAGACGTGTTTGTTGATGAAATACCTTAATTACCCTCAAGAAGGGAGATAGACTTTTGTATCAAACTTCTACCTAGATTATCCCCTATCTTTAAGGCACCTTACCAAATGAGTTTGTGGGAATTGACACAACTAAAAATTCAACTATAGGAATTACTAGACAAGGAATATATGAGACCCAATGTTTCCCCATGGGGAGCATCGGTCCTCTTTGTGAAAAATAAATATGGAACTTTGAGATTATGCATTGATTATAGAAAATTAAACAATATGACTATTAAGAACAAGTACCCCTTACCTAGGATAAATAATCTGTTTGATCAAGTAGGTGGGGAAAAGATTTTCTCAAAATTGGACTTACGATCTGGTTACCACCAGGATAGGATAAAATATGAAGACATAAGTAAAACAACTTTTCAAATGAGATATGGACATTATGAATTTGTGGTTATACCTATCGGACTCACTAACATGCCAACCATGTTTATGTGTTTAATGAATAGTATTTTCAGTCAGTACTTGGAAAAATTTGTGTTGGTATTTATTCACGATATTCTGGTATATTCTAAAATAGAAGAACACAAAGAACACTTAATAATAGTTATGCAAACTTTAAGGATGCACAAATTGTGTGCTAAATTTGATTGGTGTGATGTTTATCAGAAGAAAATATAGTACCCAAGAAATGTAATATCTACAGAAGGCATTGCACTCAATCCTGAGAAAATAATGACCATAATGGAATGCTCTATACCTAAGGATGTAGTGGATATCCGATCATTTATGGGAATGCCTGGATATTATCGCATATTTATAGAGGGATTTTCCAAAATTTCTTACCCTATCACATCATTACAAAAGAAGGGGACCAAGTTTAACTCGTCACAAAAGTGTCAAGATATTTTTAATAAGTTAAAGGAATTGTTAACAACTGCACCCATTTTAAAGGTAGCAGATAGAGATAAAGACTTCATTGTTTGTGTAGATGCGAGTAAAGAAGGAATACATGGTGTCCTAACTCAAGAAGGAGATGTTACTCATGAGTTAGAATTGGCATATGTAATACACGCCTTAAAAATGTGGCAACACTACATTATGGGAAGAATATTTCTATTATTGATAGATAATAGTGGTGTGAAATATTTGTTTAGTCAGTCGGACCTTAATGCAAGGCAAACAAGATGGCTAGCCTTCTTGAGAAAATTTGACTTTGAGGTAAGACATATCAAGGGTAAGGAAAATAAACTAGTTGATTCTTTAAGCATAAGATTTCATGGGTTGTTTGAACTAAATATTAGCAGGGTAGAAAGTGATCTTGAATAGAGGATAAAGACTATAGGTAATAACGACAAGAAGTACACTCAAACAATGGAAGAATTAAAGAAAAATGCAGGGAAATCAAACAAATCAGATCTGAGTATGGACAAAAATGGTATACTACGATTTAAAAAAAATATATACATACCAAATTTGACAGAGTTAAAGTTAACAGTTTTGGATGAAGTGCATAAGAAACCATATTTTGGTCATCAAAGATTACCAGAAAATGATAAAAACACTTAGAAAGTTATTTTATTGACCTAATATGAAGCGTGGAACATGAGAATACTTAGCTAAGTGTCAATATTTTCAGCAGGTAAAGGGTAAACACAAACATCCAACCAAGCTATTACAACCCTTACTAGTGTCAGAATGGAAATGGGAGACTATATCGTTGGACTTTATTACAGGTTTTCCTAGAACTCATAAACAAAATGATTCTATTATGGTGATAATCGATAAACTTAGTAAGTTTGCACAGTTTATTCCTATAAAGTCTACTTTTAAATCTATTAACATCGGTGAAATATTCATGAAATAAATTTTTAGACTGCATGGTATTCCTAAAATGGTGATTTCGGATAGATAAGTAAAATTGACATCTACTCTTTGGAAATAATTGTTTGTAGGGTTAAATACTAATTTGAATTTCAATACGAGTTATCATCCACAAACGAATGGAAAAACTGAGGGAACAAACCAAATCATAGAAGATATGATCTACATGTACTCAAGAACAAAACCAAGCAAGTGGGAATACTACCTGCACTTTGTATAATTTTCATATAACAATGGGTACCAAACTTTGGCTAAATTTATCCCCTTCAAGGTATTGTACGACAGACTCATGTTTGGACCATAAATGCTCGAAGAAATGGAGAGCACGGTAAGAAAAGTACAAAAGAACTTAAAAGAGGCACATGACAAATGCAAAAGTTACACGAATGAGAAAAAAAGACACTTGGAATTTCAAGTGGAAGACCACATCTATTTAAAAGTCAAAGCCTAGAAAAGTTAACTTAATCTAGGGAACTATGCTAAGTTGTCACCCAACTTTTGTGGGCATTTCGAGATATTAGCTCAAATTGGACCCGTAGCATACTAACTTGCACTTCGATCCAATCTAAAAATTCATAATCTATTTCATGCTTCTTTGTTAAAGAATTATGTTCATGAACCTAATCACATGATCAATTGGAACTTGGTGAAGGTGGAACAAGAAGGCGATTTTCAAGCGGAACCTCTGTGCATTCTAGACTAGAGAGAAATAACACTTCAGAGCAGAGCCCTCACTCATGTAAATTTTGCAATGAAAGAACTTTATACCTGAGGAGGCCACTTGGGAGTTGGAGAGAGATTTGCATAAATCTCATCCAATCCTATTTAAGGGGGAAAGGATGTGGCATCCCCAAAACAATTCATTTTCAAGGTTGATATTTCTTAGGGAAATTATTTTGTTTTTGGTAAATTCAAAAAAGGAAATTTTTTGGCATTTTTTGAAATTTCGAATTTCGAATTTAATTAATTGTAATTAATGATTATGACTATTGGGAAGAGACCTAATTTGATCCAACTAAATTCTTGACTATGACACTTGTATGAAACAAAATATTTTATAATTATTGCTGGAAGACAAATGGAAAACCCATGTTGAAATCAACTGACCATGACTCCATGAGTGGGAAACATGTTGGAACTACCTCAGGGTTGATTGTTACAAGTGGAAAATCAAGAATTTGGCCATTGGGAGCCCCTGAAAATCATGGATTTGTAAAGTTGCGAAAATTCCCAAGGGGGGAAAAGACCTAGGCAAAAATGACTTTGGATATATGGAATATGGGAGGAGGCAGGACGTCACCTAGTATGCTGGGGAAAATAAATCTATCTCTTGTTGTTATGAAGACTACTTGCTAAGTGTGAGGCAAGGACAAGACTGCGGAAAACGGAAAGTATTTTTTGAGGAGGAGTTGTGAGTTAGCCCTCATGGATTCATGGTGAGGCTAGGGGGTGAATAGGACAAGTGTTTTGGATGCCCTGTTCTAAGTTTGGGAGGAACCTCGTTGTTCCCTTCGTTGTTTCAACACTTATCTAGATATGTTCATCTACTCCCCTCTTTGTATATTTTGTATTGTTTAAATGATTGGTAATATAGATGTCTTCTACTCCTAGACGGATACCCTAGTGCTCATATGTGAACAAATGGAATCATAGAGTTACTGTATGATACTTGTTGCAGAAATAATTATATTCTACTGGAGATTGCATTTATAGGATTATTGCATGTGATCTCCTATAGGAACAATCTATTATGTTAAATAATACATCTATTTAGTTATTGTATGTGATATGTTGTGGGAACATAACTATTATATTAATCAATGGACTTATAAAGCGATTGCGTATTATCTATGGTAGGAATAGTTCTAAATATTGACATTATATGGTGTTATAAAGACATTGTGTATTAGTCGTGGCAAGGATAGATTCATCTTGCATAAAGTAATAAACTAACCATGAAGATACAACATACAAACTTTGGAAATTTCTACGTGTCATGAGGTCATATGCCTATAAGATATTCAAGTTCTCTATTAAAAATTCAACATGTAAAGATTAAAACCCAAATCAAGACGAAGCTCTACTATGATAAGAATTCACGAAGTATATATAACTATATGGATATAGTTATGCCTATATGCATTTATATTCGGCAATCGATACACTAGTTGATATAGAAATGGAAATATATAATTATATATATTTGCAACACATATTATATAGTAATAGGTAAACTTTTCTAACAGTTATGTAGAATCAACTATACAAATAAAGTATCAAAATGAATGGCCTTATATATAAAGAAGGCACTCAAGATATATTTATAGACTTGCATCTATAACTGATTACACTAATAGTCTTAGACCTTTTAAATATTGATTGCTTAGATCCAATCAACACTCACTATGACAAGAAAAAATTGAACAATTTCAGATAGCCACGATATCGATGCTCGAAAGTGATATAAATGGTTCAGGAAACCTTAAGTATAGTTCGGAAGGGAAAACTAATGGTTCGGACTATCATTTTACAATTTTGGAATAAAACATTACAACAATAAACAAAAGAACTAATACATCGAGAACTTTTCTATTCTATATGCCTAGGATCTACTGTGATAAGGGTCGAAAGTAAATAATACAGGTTCAATCGATTTTTTCTTGATAGGATACAAATAAATGAAAAGGGGTCAAATGGACTTATTATTCACAATGTTATTTATTCCATAAAGTTTGAAGAACGGGTCTATTATTCAAATAAATCTATTTGTATTTCCATCCCAATCATGTTTTCGAATAATGGTATAGTAACGTTCGATATACATCATTCGTCCAAATATACAATATTAAGGTTTGACCCTCTGACTCAGCCATAAAGGCAAGTTACAAAGGTAAATAGTCAGCTAGCATTAAACAAACAAGTCTTCACCCACACAGATGACTCTTTAAAATAAAATCTTATAAACCCTTAGCCATCTAGGACACTCCTTGAGAGGGGCGAGATGGAACCTGAATAAGTCTTATGCATGTGGGAGAGTTTGGCATCCACAACTCTCGCATGTTTGAAACCCTTGCACAATATTGAACCAAAATACCATTAACAATTGTTAAATAGAGATAAGATTAATATAAAAAAAACAATTAGTAACAGGAAGGGTTACGCAGAGTCATACTTAACCTTTATAATTGAGGGATCTAATATTCTTCCATACTGCGATGGCCTGCGTGACATCCCATACTAAAAGGGGAAAGAGGATCCCAAGACTCCCTTATGGGTACCCTCGCAATCACAGGGTCCCATCATTAGTGTTGAGAACTAGATTAAATAAATCGAAACATTGTAGAAAATGAATTTACAAATGACATTTATAGTGAAGTCCAAATTACATAATTCATATAACGAGAATGGACTGAATATTTATTCTAATTGAAAACATTGAATTTGAAATCCACAAGTCAAATAACACCATCAAAGTCTATCTAACATCGACTTGGAGAATTTAATTTAAAGAAAAGGAAACATAGAGTCAACATGCGTGTCGAGTTACAAGACATGAATGGCCTTTGATATACACAAAGAGTTTAAGAGAATTGGCATGAAAAGGATGACCCAAATTTTAAATATACAATGCAAGATACAAAACACATTCCTATAACAAAATTGGTTTGATTCACAGAGATTCAAGACACCTATTTATTTATCGCTATGCCAAATGAAACTTTCAGAAATCATTCTAATAGGAAATTTTACAGTCATAAAAATTCATCGGGTAGTTGGGGAGAGAGGACCTGAATAAAAACTCATTACAAGGTACCCAACCAGGATAGAAAAACATTATTCAAAACTTGCCAAATGGAATTTCCATAACTTGAATACTTATAATATGCAGTCACAGCATGAATGCCTAACCTATCGATTGAATTATGGGGTATAGTTCCAATGAAGTCTCGAACAGACTCAACAACAAGTAATGGCTCAGAAAGAAATAAACTAATCCAAGAGATGACAAACCCTAAGAGAAAATGACATGAAAAAAATGATACCTAAGCGAACCCATTGGAAAAGCAATACAAAGAACAATGATGAAGACCTTTTAGAATGAATGAGTATAATGTATAACGATAGAGTCAATTACAAGTAGTGAGACCATTCCAAGAAGGTGATTCAAGCCGTCGTTTTCCCCACGCTAAGAAAACAAAGAGAAACACAGAGCCAACTTCGGAATAATGGTGCGAAGTCGCAACCCTCACGGTCCAACCCACTCTCACCAGGACCTTCTGTACCTTGGCCCGAAGAGTTGAAATACTCTTCAATTCCCATATCAGGACTTCTTCTCACCCACAGGACACTCTTTTAATCTCCCGACAGTCACTTCGGAAAATCGGGCTTCGCGATCTCGCGAACCTTGTGTGTACGTCCTCGAGCAACTCAAAACCCCGATCCCCGACGGGTCGACAATCAATGGTTCCGTATATCGGGTATCTCCCTATCAGGAAATCGGCAAATCCGCTGTTGCGATTCACATACACTATGAATCCCCGAACTCCGAACCTCCGATACCACCTGTCAACACCCCACACTATCACCGTGGGACCCATCGCACTTCGGATTTCGCTATTTCTCTGTGGTCTTTTCGACTTTGAAAACGCCGAAGTACCGAACCCCAACTCACCGGGATCTCGTTCCACCTCTGCTTGTTACAATCGACAGCCCCGATAAATTCGAGAAATCGGTACTCGTGATTTCGACGTGCATACAACTCTTGTCTCACCAAACGCCGAACACCGAATCCCGATGGCTTTGACCCTTCATCTGCCTATGGGTTATCTCCCACGCAACTTCTTCCATGATCGGACGATCGACAGGGTTTCGCGATCCTCCTTTTGCGAACCCTGTCCATTGACTCTTTCCCTTGAAGATTTTTTCCGCTTCAAAGCTTCTCCCGGTTCGAACCCCACCTAGATCTGTTCTCACCGTTTTCACGAAGGAACTATTCCTCCTGAGCTTAAGTCCTCTAACTCCTCTAGAGACTTTTCACCTATTACTCACACTCAAACTTCAACAATTCCCAAGCATTGAACTTGCCCAGACACAGTGCACTCCTGCAACTGTAGACCTGTCTTCCTTCTGCTCAGATTAACCACTGAGATTTTGACTCCAACCTGCACTTCTCCTGCACGGTTTCCTCACCCCAACCCCACTTCTGGGTGAACAAGAATGAAGACTTAACTACTGAGCCCCCTCAACGCACTCTATGAGGAGGAATTCAACTGCACTCTATGCAGGAATATCTTGACTCAAACAGAGAAACAATTGAAACTCATTCTCCTCTCTCTCTCTCTTAGACTTTAGTTAAAATCCTGAAATCACCTGCATAGCATATTCAAAAGAAAATGCATACAAAGGAAGAAAACATTCATGAGCACATAAATATCAACACAGAGAAACAACACAAACCATGAAGTTGAATCAAAGACTCTCTTATATTAATTCAATCTGTACATGGGTGCTCTTCATAGGTTCTCTGCTCTGCTCTGCTTGCTCTCCATGATAATTGCTAATAATACAATATACAAAGGAGGGTGCCTATATTCCGTTTTCCCTCACGAAATTTGAATCTATCAAATCTATAATAAATTTCTATCTACAACATTAAAACCATTAAATTCCTTATCTACCTAAGGACGACAGCTTAAAGGCTCAAGGTCCATTACATATACAAAATACGCCTCATCACATCAATACATTAATGTCTTGTGCAACAGTTTCAAAGTGTTTCAAGATTTTGGTGTTGGCGCTATCTAGCTATCTTTCCCTACTCCACGCGTTGGCTCGCTTCATGAGTGAGCGATGCTCCTGCATCAAATAACATCACAAGAATGAAAAAAGAATAAATATTTTAACCCTAAAGCACACACCCCACACATAGTGAATGATTATGGTACAATGGGAGGTGCTGGCCATGTGATGGAACTGAGTTGGCGTGTTTGGGTTGGACAAAGGTATAAGGATGGCTCTCATTTCTTTCCTACCTCCATTAATGGCTGGGTCAGATGTTTAACTCTCGACTGATATAAACCTTCCTTTCACATTTAATGGGTTACAAAGTAAAGGGTGGATTCCTTGCAATTCTACGATTTGGGAACCATTAATCTCTAACCACTACCAATCCAATTATCACCTCATTTAGTTAGACATCTTTTAGATTTAGTAGAGTTAACGATTTGTTAGCATAGGGTTTTCCTAACTAGAAAGTCGTTATGTCGTGTGTTGATTGAAAGGCCCTTACCCAACCAATATTGTACTGAGAGTGCCTTTTGATGACTTTGGTCATATATAGAAGGGCCAAACACCTTCTGTTAAACCAACATTTCACCTAGGTGTAGAACCCCTACCCCCAATATGTTATGTATAAGTCTTATTTGTATAGTATTGAAGATTAACCTTGCGTGGAAATATGGAGGTGTGTTATTAGAGGATAGGTTAGGACCCTAATTCCTAAGCCTAATATAATTCCAGCTTAATACCAAGTATAAACATATATCTACATATGAATTCTAGCATGACTTAAAAATTGAAAGAGAAAGCATAGATTGTGGGGTCTGCCTTTTTAGGAAAACTCTATTCAATGGGTGTAATGTTGGGTAGTAATGTCATCGTTGACATTCATAACTTAAGAAAACCTATGAGAGTTTAACAATGCAGATAAAAGGATAATTTCTATTTATTATAAGTTTGTTTTAAGGAATTGAAGATTAATGTCCCTTAGAAGAAAAAAAATATATTATGACAAATTTGAGGTACATTACATTATGGTTTGCATAAAGTTCAAGAAAAAAAAAGATATTTTTGAACGATGTGCTAAAGGAAAACATGGAAGAGAGGAAATTTCAAAAGGAAATGAATGGAGGGCCCATTATCGACTTCAGTTAGTTCACTCACACATTTGTGGTCCTATGGAGACAAAGAGTTTGAGTAAGTCATCATATTTTATTACTTTTATTGATGATTAGTCACGAAAGTGTTGGGTTTATTTTTTGAATACTAAGGATGAAGCCTCTGATACATTCAATATATTTAAAGGCCTTGTGGAAAATGAAAGAGGTTGCAAAATGAAGTGCTTAAGGACTGATCGTGGAGGATAATTTTGTTCAAAATCCTTTCAAAATTATTATGATATGAATGGCATCAAAATAAAACTCACCACCACTTACACACCTCAAAAAAATGGAGTAGCAGAGAGGAAAAATTGTAGAGTGGTGTAAATGTCAAGAAGTATGTTACAAACCAAGGTGTTAGGAAATTATTTTTGGGGTGATCTAGGTGCTACATCTATAATCGATGTCCCACAACTGCACATGATATGATGAATCGATATGAATAATGGTATGAAAAAAAGCCTAATGTTAATCATTTCAGAGCCTTTGGTTGTGTAGCCTATGTCCATGGACTTGATCAAAAGAGAAAAAAGTTAGATCCAAAAGGTGAGTCATGTATTTTTGTTGGATATAGTGAAAAATGTAAGGCTTACAGGTTGTATAATCCCCTCACTAATAGCATTGTTTTGTCAAGATATGTTATTTTTGATGAAGAGGGATTTTATGGTCATAAAAAATTCCATGATGATATGTCTAAATCTGTTTTGGATAGGGATATTATTGATGATATTGATAATGAGAAGCCCACTAATATTTCAATTCCAAGTGCTAAAAATCCACCAAGTAGCCTGTAATAATCCTCAACTTTGTCATATATATATATATAT
>JZKD02S1636124.1:108545-119527 GCA_000966675.3 Picea glauca | reverse complement strand
CACTGAAACATAACTTTTACCGCAAAAAAAAATCCCAAAACTATATATCGATAAAACTATGTCTGAAATCGATAAAACTATGTAAATCGACTGTGTAATCAACTGTAAATTGACTATGGAAATCTACTGTATAAATCGAATGTGTGTAGGAGGTGAAACTGATTAGAAAAAAGATGGCACAATATTAAACGTTTATGGGTAGGTCGTGCCATTAGAAGCGAATTTCTTCCCCCAACATGAAACAATTGCGTCCTCCCTCTATATAATAGAAGTCGCAGCAAGCAACAATTCTGGGAAAGAGAACAGGGAGAAATAATTGAAATGCTCCGATGAGGATTGAGCGTGACATTCATCATGCATCCAAATTAACCACGGTTGTGTTAATTGAAACACATGGCAAYGCTTCACATCCATAAATTCTTGTTCACTGTTTACATTCCACTAATCACAGGTGTCAATTTATATTGTTTAAGATTAGATTAAGCTCGGGTGGCATTTGAAACGCATGTAAATGTGGCATCAGCAGCGCGGCCTGGTAAGGAGAGAGAGCCAGGACACTCCACTTGATAACATATGGTTTAAATTATATTAAAGCTCCAGCATTTGAAACACATAAAGCTCCAACGTGTAAATGACGGCGTTCCACTTTCTTTCCATGCGAATATAACTACACGTGCTATCATTGTATAAAAATGATGGCGTTCCATGGCATTCGACTTCCTTTCCATGCGAATATAACTACATGTGCTATCACTGTAAAATGTTAAAAAACAATAATGAATAAGTAAATGTTAAAATTGAAGTAATCTTATATGGATTTGCTAAATTATGATCCGTGGCAATTGAAAACTTAGTCTAGTAATTTTGTAATCATGTTTAGTAAAAGTGAAAAAGTAAACATGATAAAAGTACGATTTTATAAATGCAAGGGAGTTAGGTATTGCAATCTTATTCATTGATTTGGATGTAAGACGAAGAATATGCCAGCATCTTGAATTCCTGACCATCAGATTAAATTTAGTAATTAAAAGTATGATTAATCGTGCAATTCTAATAGGGGGGATGCCTATCGGCGTAATTAATTATGGTCATGGTTTATAAGTATTAATATTATTTTGTGTAGGTATATTCATCCATGTCCACTCAAATTGGGATTTGTGCAAAAACATTTATGGTCCCTGTCATTGCATTAAGAAACATGACAGCACAATGGAAGATGGCTAAGATGACACATCATTGTTTTGTACACGTGTTAGGAGTTGGAGCATCCATGAGGAATTTGGACGAATATTCTCCCACTTGTGGACTGTTAGAGGCAGTTATAAAATGATTTTAGACATGAAAATTATCTTTTGACAAAGTATGAGTGTTGGTGCCATTAGATGAAAAATTGTGATAAAAAATTGACCAAGTTAAGTTTCTTTTAGACCTAAACATGTGAATCCTCTGGAAGGGGTGTACATTTTCCTTTTGACTAGTCCACTCAAATGTTTGCGTTTTCCATGATATATTATTTTTATTGGTCCAAAACAGTTTTAGATCATTGAGCATTACTATTTTCTTTATAGATTTAAAAATGTTGGGATCTGATAACGTATTTTTCCTTTCATTGCTCTTGTCGCAACCTTAAATGATAGAAGAATTCAACACCTCAGGAAGGAAACAACAACACTGAAAGAAAGAACTCAATGGTGGGATGGTAAGGAGTTTCTTCATCCACATTTCCATCATTTTTTTTTCACTTTTCCTTTTTATTTATGGAGTGTACGATTTCATATTGTACCTAGATCTAGAATGCCTATAGTTTTAATGCTTTACCTAGATATAGATTTCCTTGAGATTTAATGTTTTACCTAGATCTAGATTGCCTAGAGCTTCAATGATAAATATTTCACTCAATTTGTGCTAGCTTGTCCCTCATTTCATTTGATATATAATATGGTCGAACATCAAGGGTTTGATCAAAAAGTTCCGTTGCTTAATTCACCCAGAGATCAAACACTAGCGAGAACAATACAATGCATTTAGGCAAGATCTAAATATTTAGCTTAGCTAAATCTCACGCTAGGAAATGTGATATTCATCCATCGTTGTTTATCGTTCACTTGTTTTTCTGAATACATGCAACTGTGTCTGCAACCCATCGATTCTCACACCTCTTATGAACCATTTTCGGTATGGTATATTCTCATTTTCACCACTTGAAGATTTACTCTTTCGGAGGTGAAAAGACCTCTTAAATTTGTTGGAGATTATCACCTATTTCACTGTTGTTCAATAGCTACCCAGACGTCCAGATCTGCAGAAATTGAGAAAGTTTTGACCTTGATTTGAGTCATTCATTTGATATCTTTTGAGCATTTTCTTCAAATATTTTTCCCTCGACATAAATCGAGACTGAGAAGGGCCCCAACAACTTAGAGTGTAACCCTACCATAACATTCATTTTCTCCGCTGCTGTTTTGGGGTTATCTTGCTGTTCATTTATGTAGAGAGTAATTTGTATACAGGGCTTTTATGAACCTCCTCTAATAGAAACGTATTAATGTATGTATTTTCTACATTGTCAGTGACAGCCAAACCATTTGGAAGGGGGTTGAACGACCTTACCTAAATCTCTGGCGTAGTCACCTATTTTCTGTCCTATCCACTGTCAAAAAATGCATAAATATACAGATGTGTTTCGTTTGAAGTGATCCACCAATATTATTAAGGATAAACATGAAGAGAACCTGTAGATATTGTTGGACTAACCGCCCCACCTCTCATGAACTAGGGGTGTTGGACTAACAGCAACACCTTTCATGGATTAACCGCCATGCTGGGAACATGGGACTAACCGCCCACTCAAGGTGATGTTATTGATTTGGAAGTTTACTAACACCTGAGGGTTTTGGTGTAATGGTAAATATTAACATGGTGGCCCAGGTTCAATTCCCTCGAGTTACCTGGGAGGGCGGGTGTTGGACTAACCGCCGCACCTCTCATGGACTAACTGCCATGCTGGGAACATGGGACTAACCGCCCACTCAAGGTGATGTTACTTATTTGGAAGTTTACTAACACCTGCGAGTTTTAGTGTAATGGAAAATCTTAACAGATATCTGGTTCATTCAGAAAAAAGTGGTAGCACCCAAGAGTGTTAATGTTTTCCTAAAATGTTGTTGAGAAGAACATGGAGCTATGTTTAGGAAAGAGAATTTAGATTTAAATCAAACACCTAGGAGTTAATTATAAATATATTGCATAAGAAAGTATGGATTACTCACACTCAATACCTATCAGGATTTTGCCTAAAATATTGATATTCTATTAAAAAAAAAGATCACATAAAATTATTCCAAACCGTTAAATGGTTTCGGCATACAACAAGCCAAATGACAATCTCAGTGTGTGAAAGCTACAAAAAGAACCATGCATGGAACCAGAACATGTAAGCCTATAATTTAATCATGTAGCTACCAAATCCGCTTCCAGAATCAAATCATTGCGTAAATAAACTCTTAAGTCATCTATGGATATGTAGTATCAAGGATCAAATTAATCTAGCAAAAAGTTTTGTCCATAACCTCAGTTCATATGGAATAGAAATCTAAGTGAAGAAATTGTGCACAAGTTTTGGTAAAATGACATATAATTATTGTTCAAAAATCTTGATGAAATAAAAACTTTTTTTTTTTTTTTGTAAATGAGTGTGTGAATTTATATTTCTTTGTAATGTTATAGTACAAAACTGATGCAAGGATTCCAAGGATCTGCCTTAACGAAAACCAAATCTCGGGTCCTTGGAGTGCATTAGTCAAACCAACCCAGACTACCATAATCCAGTCTAAAACAACTTCATCAAAAGAAATCAAGAAAAGTCTGAACATAGAGGGGTGAGCTCCTACTCTTAGAGATAGGGTGTGGGAGGGTGCCCTGCGTCCCCTTTCTTTGTGCCATGTCCTCCTCCCTTTGTTCGACTAGATGTATCTTTCTGATGCAAGCTTGGGTGTCATTATTGTCAGATGGAGTGATATCTATCTTGTGAATGTAGCGTAAATAGAGATGAAATTGTCCTGCCATCCACTCCAATTTCTCCTGTTGTCTTTTATTGTCCTCCACTAGCCTCTTTTTCCCCATCTCTAGGTTTCTGAGGTGGTTGAAAATTCATGTGAGCTCTTTCTTCTGCTCTTTGGTTTTCGTCCCGTTGGTCTCCCCCCGCTTTGCACACATCTTACCTATAAGCATTTTGGTTCTCCAAGCTTCATCCACCATTCTGTGGTAGAGGGTTATCCTCGATTGTGTGGTTCTTGGGTATCATATCCTCTGTGCTTCCTAGGTTAGTGATGACCAGGATTTTCTCCTGCGGGTGTTGTTAATTTCTCCCTCCCATCTTTTAATGATCGTCTTCCCTTTTTTGTCTGTCTTCATGAGCAAAGTATTCCTTGTATCTATGGTCGCCTCTTCAGTTCTTGTCATCCGATAGACGCTCTCTGGAGGTTCCTTTCCCTCAGGGCCTCTCTTCCAACTCGTTTTCCTCATGCATACCATATTGACTTGCAAGTGGTGGTTCTTACATTGGGTTCTTTACATATTCCTCTACACCGCCTTTTCATGAGTAAGGTGGCCCCTGTAATTATGATGCCTCATTATGTGATATGTTCTGTTGTCACAACCTTTGTGGAGCCAAACCGGCTGTGGTCCAGTCCTTGCAATCATGATATTCTCATCAAGGTGGTCCTGCCAGTTAGAAGACTTTGTTCCAGAGCATGTGCATTTGATGATCCTGTCGTTCCCTGCTCCAATGCTCTTCCCTTCTCATTGTACACCATCCCTTTTCCGGTCCCATATCGGTACTTAGGTGAGGTTTGTTCCTACTTGGCCCTCGTGATACCTATCATCCATCGTACTTTGTCGCCTACGAGTTAGGTCAATCATCCTTTACCGCTTGTGAATTATCTCTTCTCCTTTCCAAAGGGTAGATTTTGTACTTCTTTTTATTGATGGGGCTGTGGTGTCATACCTTTGCTTGATGTGTGATCTGTGTTTTCATTTGCATCCTTATTTGATTGGTGGTCCATTAGATTTTGCCCAGGACCTACGTGTCCTACGGTGGTTGTTACGCCTCCATTCTTCCCATAATATCGTGAACTACTCCTGTTATCCCAGTATTTTGTCGCAAGTTGGGTGCAGTCTTCTCGGAATTGACCTCGCAGAATGTTGCTCCAGATTGTGTCTAGTTATGGACCTTCTTTCTCGACCCCCTGATTTTCTGTTATGTCCACTAGTCCATTTGCTCACCTCCTCACCGAGTGCAACTCCACATTGATCCCTGTCTCCAAGTTCTCCTTGATTTTTTCAGTATATAGGCTAATCAGCAGTGCCTATGGATCTTTCCTATTCGGGTATTGTTTTGGAGTTTTCTCACTTTGTTTATGACTAGCGCAAACTCTCCTTCCACTATGGCATTCGTCATCCCCTCCTGACTGAGAATCTAAAGACCTATTTCTAGAGCCCCGAATTCTGCAGCATTATTGGTGGAATTGTTGAGGCTCCCCTCATATAGTCATATGATGTTCCCTTTACGATCCTTGATTACTCCTCCCAGACCCGTTCTTCCAAAGTTTCCTTTTGCCTCCCCATCAAAATTCAACTTGAGAGAGCCTCGAGGTGGTGGTTTCCAGTTGCGCTCACCTCCTTGAAGTTATGGTTTTTTTCTGTTTCGATTGGGGTTGCGCCCATTAGTTAAATGGAAAACCTCTAGGAATCTAGAGTCCTCATCAGTGGGTTGCACACTACCCACCTGGCAGTTGTTGCTCATCACCATATCGTGTATTATGGAGGTTATTGTTTCCTTGATCTTCCCTTTTGGCCAGCTTTGGTTTCTGAAAATGCACTTGTTCCTTTCCTTCCATGTCAACCATATGATCATTCATGGGGTGAGGATCCAACAGAGGTTCACCTCTTCTTGGTCTCCGTATTTTTCTCTCCAGAGCTTGATTGTTGCGGCTATGTTACCAAATATCCTGTCTGACTGATGGAAGGTACTTGTTGCCCAATCCCACAGTTCTGTAGTTTAGGTGCATTCATCAAGGAGATGGTTGGTTGTTTCTTCCTGAGTTTGACATAGATGACCCCTTGACAGACCAATGAAACCTCTTTTCCTTAAGTTATCCCAAGTTAGGATGAAGTTGTGTAATATTAGCCACTGGAAGATCTTAATCTTTGGCCATTGGGTGTTGTTTCAGAGGTTATCCCAGTGTTGCACTAGGTCGTCTTGGTCTAGTTCCTCCATATAGTGCCAGACTTCTTTTAGGTTGAATTCCCCTCCATCCTTTTTGCCCCACCTCAGTTGGTCTTCTCCTTCCATTATTGTTATTTTCCATCTGCCTAGTTCCTCCTCCACCTCTTTTATTGTTGTTGCATTTATCTCATTGTTCTTAGGAATAATCATGTCCCATGTTCTCCATTTGTCGTGGTCTATTCCCTGCTTCCAGTATCAATAGACGTTGATTTTTCCTTGCGTGATGAGGTCCTATTGGAGTATTCCTCTATCCAGGTTTTCCATTATTGGTTCCTATTGCCAAGCATCCTCCAGAATCTGATTGTTCTGTCATTCCTCATTTACCAAAAGTTGTGTGTCTGAATCCATTCTTTGTTACGCCATGGTAGGTTTGAGATGGTTGGGCCTTCCTTGGTTCATCCAAAGCATATTTTATCCTGGTCATAGATGTCTGGTGCGTACTTTGCCTTCCATAGTTTTACCCACGGTGTTGTAGTTTCTTTGACCAAACGCCACCATAGTTTTGCCCCATATGCATTGTTGGTCATTTGTGGATATTTTAGCCCCAAGCCTCCTTTTCGTTTTGTCCTGAAAAATTTCTCCCATGCCGCCTGGGCCCATTTTTTTTTTGTTTCCGAACCTCACCACATACAGTCCCTCTAGATGGATCTTCTTTTTTGTAGTATCCCCTATGGGGTGGGGAAGACTAACATCATATAGTTTGGAATAACTTGTAGGACAGTCTTAGTTAGGATTAATCTACCAACTAGATTAAGGGACCTATACATCTAGTTGTTTACCTGCTCCTGTAACATGTTTAGTACTCCTTCCCAAGTTGATAACTTATAAACTTTTTCTTTCAAAGGAACCCCCAAATACTTGGTTGGGAGTATTTTCCATTCAAAGCCTAGAATTTTGGTCAAATTCCTTTGGATAGCTGGGTTGGTATTAAATAAAAAGATTGTCGACTTGGAGTGGTTGATCTCAACACCCGACGCTTCGCCAAAATATTCTAGAATGTGTTTGTAGGCTTTGTCTTTTTTGACCATGGGTATGCCATCGAGGAGTGTATCATATACAAACTATTGGTGGGTTGAGGTAGGGAAATTTTCAAAGGGTTTGAGCACTGTTATTTCTCTAGTTGTTGTTGCGCTCTTTATGCTTCGGTTAAGGCCTTCCATCATTAGAATGAACAAGAAGGGGGATAGTGGGCTACCTTGTCTGATCCCACTCATGGGCCAGAAAGGTTTGGTCAGCTCTCCATTGATTAGTAGCGAGTAGCTTGTTTTGGATACTGGGCTGATCCAGTGTTGGGTGAAACCAAAGGCTTCCAAAGTCTTGATCATGTAATGCCAACTAAGTTTATCATAGGGTTTTGATAAGTCTAGTTGTATTAACATTACCCCCCTCTTCTAAATCTTTAAGGTGTGGATGATTTCATGGGCCTGGATGATATTTTCCATTATTTGTCTACCCTCCATGAAGTCTTCCTGTTCTTGCGAGATCAGTGAAGGTAGGAGGGGGTTCAATCTATTTTCTATGACTTTGGAGATAATTTTGGAGATTATGTTATAGAGTGATATGGGTCTGTACTGGTCCGGGGTTTTGGATTCATTTTCTTTATGGATTAGGGTGATCATGGTTACTTTTAGTGCTTTAAGGATGGAGGTACACCTTCTAGAGTATTCTAGTACCTTATACATGTCCCACTTGACAATTTCCCAACATTCTTTGAAGAACTCCACAATGAAGCCATCTGGACCTCATGCTTTCCCCCTATGAATTTCTTGGAGGGCTTGCTCAACTTCTTCTGTGGTATTAGGTTTGTTTAGGAAATTTTTTTGTTCCTCAGTAACCAAGCATGGAATATGCTAGGTTATTTTATGGATGGCCACTGATCTGTCTTGATGAGGTTCTTGGGCTATCCCATGGAAGTGGCTGACCAAAGCACTTTTGATATCCTAATGTGACTTGCACTCAATTCCATCCTGGTCTTTGATCTTCGATATTTTGTTACGCACTCTTCTAGCCATGGTTGTTTTGTGGAATAATTTGGTGTTCCACTCTCCTTATTTTAGCTGTCAGATGTGGGACTTTTGATGCCAGAGTGTTTCCTCTTGCTGGCATCATGCCTCCCAATCTTGTGTCATTTGGAGCTCTTCCTTTTTTTGGTCCTCCGTATAGCCTTCCCGTAAGCAAGTTTCTTATAGTTTTTTTATTTTTTCTTTTATGTCGTTTTTCTCTCTATTTATATTCCCAAAGATATCCCTCTTCCAGTCCTTGATTTTTTCTGATGTATTTAAGTTTCTTGTGTAGTTTGAACATACTAGTCCCTTTCTCTGATTGTTCCACCCTCCACCATTGTTTGATTTTTTCCTTGAAATTCGGGTGATCGATCCATAATTTCTCGAATATGAAGGGTTTGTTCTTAGGTGTTATTTGGAAGCCAACCTCCAGTTGTACTGGCCAATGATCAAATCCACCCTAGGGGAGGATGTTGTAGTCTAAGTTTATCCCCTGCATGATGATTGACTTTGATATAAGGAATCAATCAAGTCTTGTAGCTACCTGGAACTAGTTCATCTGTTTATTGTTCCAGGTGAATTGTCCATTCTTGGTTTGGACGTCTACCATATCCTCTCTATCTATAAAATTTGAAAACTCCTCCACATCCCGATCCAATATTCTCGTACCACCCTTCTTTTCCACAAGGGAGGTGATAATGTTGAAGTCCCCTGCTAGTCTCTAGTGGAGGTTGGTGGCTCAGCCTTTTATATATTCTAGGTATCGAATCATTCCTTTCTTTTCCTCTCGCCGATGTAGCCCATACATGTTTGTGCATAGAATCTCCTCGGTATTTCCTATGATTTGCATGCGTACCATTAGGGTGTACCTAGTTGCCTTGGCTACTATTAAATTTAGGATTTGTGGGTTTCACAGAGTGAGTATGCTTCTTGACCTTTGGTGGTCTTTGATGGCTACCATCTTGTACTTTATCCTTTGTTGTTTACTGATTGCCTCCATTCTGTGTGTAGTACATTTCATATCTTGAATAAAACAAAGGCCTGGTTTCTCGTGCTTTAGTTTATTCCTAAGGATTCTTTTTTTTCTTGGGTTGTTTAGGCCTCTTATATTCCAAGCTATAAGATTCATTTTTAAACATGTGAGGGAGAGTGGGGAAATAGTTTCGTGATCTTACCCGAGTTTATTAGTAGCGCTCCCATCTCTTATAGTGCGACGTTGTTTGATTTCCTACCTTTTTTCCTTCTCATCTATTTGGGTGATGGTTGCGATTGTCCCTCGCTAAATTTCACTCCTAGGTGTTATATCTCCCTGTGAGTGCATTTTTGTCCTCTGGATTTGACTTCCACATGCAAGAGGAATATTTATTGGATGCGGTCAAGTTGCTATGTCGGTACACTGTCGACTCCCTGCCTTTTCCATTATTCTAATATGTGTGGAAGGTTTATCCCTTCCCTTTCCACCAAGTTTCTGGGATCATGGTCTTCTATAAAGACTTCACTCAGGGTCATCTCTACATCCCCCTCTGCATCTTGCATGGCAGTGTTGTCCTCTATTGTTTATCTGTCCATCGAGGTTGCGCAACTCGCCTGAGTTGTTGTAATATTTGGTTGTTGGGTGGGCTCTTTTGTTGCTTGGTCCTTGACTTCTGGAGATTTTTCTGAGTCCTTTTCTTCGATTGTCCCTTTGTTTGTTTGGTCCCTTACTTCCATCGTGTTCCAGGTATAAAAAGTATTTCCTACCGAGGTTTTATTTTTCTTTTTATTTTCTCAGTTCATGGGGTTCGGGGTTATAAACCCTTCCTCATCCTCTTGTGTTTTAGGATTTCTCGCTTCCTGCCTTTTGTTTTGAGGGCACTCTCTAATCAACTGTCCATGCTCATGGAAACATCAACATCTAAAGGGGATCTATTCGTAATCCATGTTTTGGATCCATTCCTCATCCTTGAATTCCAGACTTATGGTCTTTGGGAGTGCTCCTGAAATGTCCATCTCTATACAAATTCTTGCATATGATGTCTATCTTCCTTTTAGGGTGGCTTGTGAGGTCTTCACATATTTCCCCAATTTTTTTCCTATTGCTTCAAAGGTAGAGGAAAGCCATTAGTCTAGGGGTAGGTAATAGAGTCTCAGCCATACTGGTACCTTTTTGAACGTTTCTTTCTCTTGAGAAAAAAATTATTTCCAAGGTGGCATGTAGAGTCCCACTGAGGCGTGGAAGTATTGACGTGCCTCGAAGACTCTGTCCCTATCCTCCAGGTTAATAAAAACTTCTGTGAAGACACCCTTCGATCCTAGGTGGAGTTACATTTCTCCATTTGGCTTCCAGTGGTATTTAATCTAGTTGCACAGGGTTGTTTCTATGGGCCATAACCCCATGAATTTTCATATGAGCGCATACATGTTCATTTGATCCCTGTAGAGTTGAATTTATGGGTCCTCCAGTACCACCTTGGGTATCAATTATGTTTTGGGTTTGCAGGGGTTGTGCCCTTCCATACCTGTATCCTTCTTGGTCTTGTGTTTTTCATTATGAGCCTCCTTAGTGACTTCCTCCATGGTCTCATTTTTGTCTCGGATTCTTTCTTGCTGCTTGGTTGGTTCTGATCCTAAGGTTCCTGTCACTGGTGCCTTAAAAACTCTGCTTCTTGGCCCTTTTCCTCTTTCCACCACTACCTATTTTTACGATGGTGTCT
>JZKD02S1636124.1:93263-107832 GCA_000966675.3 Picea glauca | reverse complement strand
GAAAAAAAATTCCAAATTCGAATTTACTAAAAACGGAATAAATTTTCAACAAATTTAAATTTCAAAAATATTTTATTTTGGGGGATGTCACATCTTCCAAAATGTACTGAGGAAGAAAGAATATCTATCTGAGATGATACTGCTTGGGAGGACAAAATGGGGACAAACATGACGGAAATAGAGTTACGCTATTTACACTACTGTAGTAGTCTTTGTGCATGGGATAAAAAGTGTCATTTTGCTAAAGCGGCATACCACTACCAAGATTGCATCATGTTTATTTTGGGTTGTTGGAAGTCCACTTAGGAATTCCATTGAGATTGACTCCCAAGGCCGAGAAGGAAGTGACAATGGTTTATACAACCCATGCTTCCGGTTGGATGGCTTGTATTGTGAGCATAAGGCACAAGATCTGATAAATTTTTCAACTTGAGGTTGCATGAAAGGCCAATGAAAATGGTGTTGCAGATGTTGGATGGTATTTGTGGTCCCGAAGTGCCCCATAGGCTGAAGCATGTGTTTCTCTGATGATCAAGAGGTGGTCTTCTGAGTCTGGAACGCATAGAAAATTCAACTTTTATAGCCACCCATCCCAAATAATGTAGTCTAGGAAGGGGGTTTGGTTGATCACTATGGGGCTTTGCAAAGTTTCCCAAATCTCTCGAAAGTCGGTGTCAGTAGAATATTGATCTTTCCATATGTCATAAGTAGCACAACATACTTCTATAATGGAAAGAACTAGAGTGGGAGGTCGACTTAGCAAATCAACCATTTTATTAGAAGTGCCTTTCTTGTATATGATGACTAAGTGAAATTGTTGAATGTAGGAGGCCCATATAAGGTGCCTTTGTTCCTGAATATTTGATTGAGAGTTGATGAAAATCAAAGGGTGGTGGTCGGTATGCAGAATGGTTTCTTTACCCAACAAATAATGCCTCCATTGTTTGAGTGCTTGCACTAGACCATAAAATTCCTTTTCATAGGTACTATAACTTTTCTTTTCCTCAGACAGGGTTTCATAGTGGTAAGCAATGGGGTGTCCTCCCTATTTAAGTACGAAACCAATATCATGTTGTGAGGCGTCAAAGTCAATCTCAAAGGGCTAGGAGAGGTCTAGCCAATGTAAAATAGGGGATGAGCAGAGTGCGTCTTTGAGCCGAGCAAAGTGAGTAGTTTCTTCTTTAGTTTAAATGAATTTAGAAGAAGTATTTGAGAGTTGATGCAAAGGTCGAGCAAGATTTGAAAAAGAGGGAATGAATGGAATGAACTTACGATAGAAATTGATGCCACCCAGAAGGATTTTCAACTCCTTAGTTGAAGAAGGTAGAGGCCATTGTTTCAATGCTTAAAGGATTTGTTTGAATACCCTTTGAGCTGACCATGAAGCTGATATAGGGGATTGAATTCTCACCAAAATATGATTTCTTCTCTTTGACTTATAACTTGTGTTCTTGGAGAATTTGGAGAACATGTCGGACATGTTGCATGTGAGTGTCCCATGTCCGACTGAAGATGAGAATGTCATCTAAGTAAGTGACCACAAATCAACCCCAATGTGCTCTAAAGATGTCATTGATGAGCCTCATGAAAGTTGTTGGAGCATTGGTGAGACCGAAAGGCTTGGATTTCCACTCAAAAAGACCAAATTTGGTCTTGAAAGCTATTTTCCAAACATCATCTCCGTTCATTTGAACTTGATGGTAGCCGATTGTCAAATCCAATTTAGTAAACCACTTAGCTCCTTGGAGGGTGTCGAGTAGTTCCTCAATCCACGGAAGGGGGTAACCATTTTTTATTGTATCTTTGTTCAAGGCTCGATAATTATTGACAAGGCGCATTTCTGAGGTATCTCGTTTAGAGATAACAAAGGCAAAAAAAAGCATACGGAGAAGATGAAGGCTAGATGTGGCCAGAGTTGATGAGGTCGGTGAGTTGTCTTTCCATTTCCTGGTAAGTAGGGGCATTAGGTAAGGCAGATCCGAGGATGAGATGAATGGAATGGTCAATGTGGCGGGAGGGGGGAAGTCCCTCCGAAGGTTGAAATACCTTTGCGAACTCGTGGAGGAGGGTAGTCATAGTTTTAGGAACAGGGCGCGTTGTATTGTTTGGTATTATTGGGTGCACCAAACAGAGAAAGACACATTGGTTTAAGTGTAGATGTGGGATTTGTTCTTTGGTAGAAGGGGTTTTAGGTTTTGCTACAGTTAAGATATAAGTGTGGCCTTCTTTGGTAATTTTGTACTGGCGAGATTTGGCTAAATAGATAGCAATTTTTTGGGTTTGGTATGGGATACCGAGTAGAAAATCCACACAATCCAAGGGGGAGACATCACAAAGGACATTATCTTTGAATTGGCCTATGGCGAAAGTGACTAGAACTTGTCTTACTAACCCAAACACATGAAAGAAAAAAATTTCTTTCAACTCAGGAAAGGACTTCATCTTACTAACCCAAAAGGGAAAGGACCTCCATGGACTCCAATTAGGCAATCTTCTACAATAGATAATATGAGTTAAACTAGAGAAAATAGTTGTAGTGTCCCTCATTTCATAACTTTGTTTAGATAAGCATGTTTTCCTTTCATTCCATCAATGAGATTGCAAATGTCCATTAATAACATCAAAAGTGTTGTAAATTGTAATCAGTAAAGATGGAGCCTAGGAAAAAACTTGTTCTTGAGAAAAGTGTTAATGTAAAATAAATCCAACAAAACTATGAAAGAAAATGCAAGAAATAAATATAAAATCTGAAAGAAAAAAAATCATTCAATATTCTTTTAGAAAAAATAAAATAGAAATGTCATCTCTCCCTTATCTTATAGGAAAAGTGTAAGAATTAGAGTCTATACAATTTTCATATGTAGCAACATTATATAATTAACTATGAATAACGTGAAATATTATAAAAGAGGTTTAGCCCAAATAGTACTTGTGTAGCCCAAACACTAACTCAAACACATGAGTTCTGTAAAGTGACATTCCTATTGTCATTGTGCAGTTAATAAGAAGTTCCTTGGACCTTTTCATCAGACTAAAAATTGTTTTCAATTTTTGTTGAAGTCCAGTCCGGTTCCCTAAGTTGAAATAAATTTCAAAATATGTCTCTTCTAAAGATAAAGATGTGAAAGGTTCTTTTGGCACCAATGAAATTGTTTTGTGTAATATTTTTCCAGCAAGCTGTAGAGGTTCCAGTCAACTAAGTCCTATTTCATATGAGGCAATTCATGTGCTTTTGAAAATACTATTTTTAATGTTTTGTTGCTTATTGATATGCTTAGTTGTTGACAATTACTTTAAGTTGCATTTTAATTTTGATTTTACCCCTGCTAACAGGAATATATAAAAATATGGAATTGAACACTATTAAGAAACTGGATTATCCAAAGAGCTTGTCTATTCCTTCAGATTCATACAAAACAAGGGTGGAGGCCCATAGCGACAAGAATTTTAGGTGTGATAGCCATTATGTAAGTCAAATACAGACTCAACAACAGAACAAAGAAGACAAGGATGATCAAGATATTTCCAATGAAAAAATCCAGTCCAGAAATGTCAACGAATCAGAAAATCCAGATAACCTTGAGGGAAAGTCTGGTAACGAATCAGAAAATCCAGATAACCTTGAGGGAAAGGCTGGTAACGAATCAGAAAATCCAGATAACCTTGAAGGAAAGGCTGGTAGACCAAGGGTATGGGACAGTGATTGTCCTAACGAAATGCATTGTATCACTGGAATTCAGTCAGGGGGTGCCCTGTTTCATGTCAAGCAATCTTGTTCAAAAGGGAATGTTAATGAGCGACAGAAGAGCAACATTATGGATATGGATTCTAGTCGTGCCACCCTATCCATTGGTACTCCAGTGTTACTTAACACGACTGGACCAAGGAAGCGTGGACGACCTAGAAAGATCAAGGAGCCAATCACAACTGGACCAACAAAGCGTTGACGACCTAGAAAGATTAAGGAGCCAATCTGGAACTACAATAACAATACCAACGATTGCAGAGGTGATTTTGCAGATAAAGATTGTGACAGCGACATGCAATCTGCTGGTACGCCAGTTTTGGTTGACACAATGGAACCGAAGGGGAAGCCTGTACGACCTAGATTGGTTGGTAGTACTCCAGTGTTACTTAACACAACTGAACCAAGGAAGCGTGAACGACCTAGAAAGATCAAGCAGCCAAACACAGCTGGACCAAGAAAGAGTGAACGACCTAAAAAGATTAAGGAGCCAAACTGGAACTACAATAACAACACCAACGATTGCAGAGGTGATTTTGCAGATAAAGATTGTTAAAGCCACATGCAATCTGCTGGTACGCCAGTTTTGGTTAATACAATGGAACCGAAGAGGAAGCCCGGACGACCTAGATTGTTTGGAGTAAAGAGGAACTCTGGACAGCAGAGATTAGTTGGACTAGAGAAAAGGCCTGGACGACCGAGAAAGATGAAGGAGCCCATCTGTAGTAACGATAATCACCGATGAGAAAAATTACACCGACATTGACAGAGATGAGAGGAAAAAAATTCTCAGTAGTCACCAAGTCGGTGAAGCGAATTTGTTCATTTGTGATCAATCTGCAGGCCTCCAGACTTATATTGATGGAGACAAAAGTCCAGATGAATTGCGTCATTTTGTAGATTCAGATTGTGACAATGCCTTGTCTCTCTTCCCTGCTGCTAACATAGGAAACATAGATCCAAACAAGATTGCCAGGAATGCTCGAGTGCAATTTGTTGATCATGAGATAGAGTGGGATCCTAGTCCGTTTCTGGTTTGTCGATGGTGTGAGGAAGATTTTGACTTCAGTTCCGTGAGTCGTCATTCTCCCTCTTCATGGGTCTGTCCGGATTGCAAGTCTGTTAACAATGTGAGGAGTTTGTGAGCATGTATTCGTACCTCTATTAGGAATTTCCATTAACATCTGTGAATTTTGTAGTCGTCATGTCCTATGTCTACGTTGGACACACTTGGAATTTTAAACCAATATATACTCTTGATTTTGAGATGCTGAAGCTTTGGGCTAAGATCTAACTCTATACTTTATACCTTTTTAAGGCATATATCTATTGGAGATTGGCACAATTAATCACCTTTTAATCTAAAATTCTAATCTGATGGCTAACAATTGAAATCGCTGGAATATTCTTAGTTGTCCTCCCAAATCAATGAATGTGATTTACTTTCATAACTTCCTTGTATTTTTTATTGCATAAGTTAACTTGTTTACTTTTTAACATTTACCTAATCATATTAAGAAATTACTGTACCACCACATGATTGCCAAGTTTAAATTAACCTTTGGAATTACCACATTTAAGATTAATTTTTGGATTTCCTCAGATCTATATGCGTTTTAGTTGTCCGTGCGTTTCAATTCACGTTCAGCAGCCACAACACCAGCCACGGCTATGCTAGTATATAATTAACTTGATACATACTAGCACATGCGCGTGGTGCAGGTGGTGAACGCTGAAAGTTAGTTTGGTGAATTGAAACGCAAGGATAGCTAAAAGAAATCCAAAAGTTAATCTTAAATGTGGTAATTCCAAAGGTTAACTAGCACATGCGCAAAGTGGCTCGTGTTGCGGCTGGTGAACGCCGAAAGTTAGTCTGGTGAATTGAAACGCGTGGATAGCTAAAATGCACATAGATCTGAGGAAATCCAAAAGTTAATCTTAAATGTGGTAATTCCAAAGGTTAATCAGTTAAACGTGTCAATCATGTGATGGTACAGTAATTTCTTAATATGATTAGGTAAATGTTAAAAAGTAAACAGGTTAACTGATGCAATAATAAATACAAGGAAGTTATGAAGAGTAAATCACATTCATTGATTTCGGAGGACAACTAAGAATATTCCAGCGATTTCAATTGTTAGCCATCAGATTAGAATTTTAGATTAAAAGGTCATTAATTGTGCCCATATCCAATAGGTATACGCCTTTCGGCTTAATAAATTTTCAATCATTAAGAATTATCTGTTTAAGATTTCACTCACAACAACCATGTAACCATGTGACTGTTGGTAATTGATGTAGTCATGTCAATCATCTCACATGATGCAATCTATTTGCAGTTTTATTTTCTGTTGGTTTGTATTTAGATATAGATTGTCTCACTAAATAATGCATGCAAAATGCATGAGTAGTTTTCTAAAATGAGACTATGTATTGTTATAAAGATCAAGGTTGATCACATAACACAACATTTTTGTGCAATTACTGAAATAATAATTATTTCTTCTTTCTATGATATTGTGATTTAATCATTTAGTATTTAGTATAATGTTATTCTATTCTAATTGAATGATTATCTAGTCCATAGATCGGCCTGCATAGATCCTTCATTTGGTATGAGAGCTGGTTGGTGTTTTAGGGCAATCATGGAAAAATCTAATTCCTTGCCCATTCAAATTTAATGGATGACATTTTTGATAGGGAAAGATCTATGGGAGATTGTAGAAACTGGTTATGCAGAGCGAGAAGATTGGACCACTCTTACTGCAAATAATCGAGTAGCTAAGAAGGAATCTAGAAGGAAGAATGCTCAAGCTTTATTTCATATTCAAATTCTTGTTGATAAAGCTTGTTTCCAAGAATGCACCTCGAAGACTCTAAAAGAATCTTACCAAGGAAGTGATGAAGTCAAAGTTGTGAGGCTACAGACATTGAAAAGAGAATTTGAATATGTAAGAAGCTGAAAATGTAAGTGATTATTATGTGAGAGTAAAAGATGTAGTCAATAAGATGTCTACTCTTTGAGAAAATGTGGAAAAATAGGTTTTCATTAAAAAGTTGTTGAGGTCTCTAACACCAAGGTGGAACTATGTTGCCATAATGATTGGAGAAAGCAAGGATTTGTCTACTCTTCAATTTGATCACCTAGTTGGATCTCTTATGCCTTGTGAAGAAATATTTATAGGTACATTTGGAGAAAGTGGCGAGAAATCTTTTTCTTCAAATTTTCAAATTACAAAGAATGAAGATGCCAACACTAGCAGCAAAAGAAACCAAAGCTAAGGTAGAGTACGAAGAAAAAAAAAATATTATGACGAATTTGATATACATTACATATGGTATCAAAGAAAAGGTTACAACACTTGGACCTTGAACAGGGAAAAATTAATTACTTTTTACATATTTATGTCTATGTAAAAACTAACAAACCATTGTTGTTACAAATAGAAATCTCTTTTATTTTTTGTGTTAATCATGGTAGTCGAGGATGGCGCAGAAATTAGACTTGAGGGGAATCATGAACAAAGACCACCTGAAGATCCGAGATAGAATAGTGATGGAAGCTCACCTACTGAATGTCTCGAAACGATGAGGAATCTCATTGTTGAGCTGCATGTTTTCATGTTGTCAAAGTAGACAATGAAAAACTGAAGACGACACAACATGAACGATAGCAAATAAATGAAGTTCTACTGCGTAGTATAGTGAAAAAAAAATCCAAACGGACGATAACCATGAAGAAGAGGTCAGCAAAAGGGCCTCCAAGAATTCTAGTTTGGAAGTAGAAAAAGAGTAAAGCTCATATGAAGGTACACCTTCAGCTGAAGATAAAACAAAAACAGACAAAAAAAGGAAAGAGGTGGATCACCTTGTGGGTGAATTTAAGAAAATCAAACCATCCACCTTTGACGGGGAATCCAGAACAGGAGAGGAAGTTGAAGCATGGCTATGAGACATCAAGAAGTAATTCTAGATATATAACTATTTTAGCAATATGAAGGTTAGAATGAGCATCTATAATCTGAAAGGAAAAACCAATATTTGGTGGAAAGATCTAAAATTGGGGAAGGGCCTAAAAGAGAAACAGATAGAATGGACATTCTTTAAGAAATAATTTAAGAAACAATATGTATCTGAAAGTTAGTATGAAAGAAAAACCATAGAATATTATGAGCTATGACTTGGTCAAATGGCTATGGAAGATCTGATAAACAAATTCTTGGAATTACTAAGGTTTGTACCATATATCCGAAAGGACAAAGTGAATATCTAGTGGTTCCTAAGATTTTTACCACAATATTACAAGTACATAATCAAATTTGATAATCCCAAGTCCTTGAGTGAAGTATTTAGAAAGGCCCAAATGTGTTACGACCAATACAAACAACAGACATAATTTCCCAAGGATTGGAAGGACAAGAAACAAGACCAAATGAACCAACAAAAGAAGGGATACCAACCAACTCCTTATCGAAATGCAGCAAAAATATTTCCAAGGAAATATTTTCACTCCAACAATCCAAACACTCAAGGAGGTGGTAAATCAGTAAATCTGGGAAAAACAAAGTTTGGCGACAGCTGCCATGAACCGTTAAAATGCAGGGAATGTGGAGAACCTCATCTAAGGAGGAACTGTCCACATTTGATTTCAGAAAACAAAACTACTGTACACAATTTACAGGAAGCCTCTATAGTAGGGGATGTAGGCAGAAGCTTACATCAGATAAATGCAGCCGTGGATGGTCGTCAAGATGACCACGAGTCTGTTGTCATGGAAATTGAAGGTGAAATCAATAACACTCGAATTGATGTTTTAATTGATCCTCGAGCTACAATAAGTTATGTCACTCCTGGTATAGTGGAGTCAAATAAACTGTATAAAATAAGACATGCAAAGTCTTGGGTGGTACAACTAGTGACAAGATCAAAAAGAAAGGTTGTCGATTTTATTTCTGATTTTGAGTTCAGTTTAGGGAGTCAAAACATAAAGAGAAATCTGAGCATTCTACTGTTAGGATCTTATGATGTAATTATTGGAATGGATTGGTAAGAAAATCATAAAGAAGTGCTAGATTGTTATGAAAAATCACTTAAGTATAAAGACAAAAATGACACGTTTAGGACAGTTTAAGGTATACAAAAACCAGTCTCAATTAGACAGATTTCAGCAATGCAATTCAAGAAATGCATCAAAAAGGGTTGTCAAGTTTATGCCATCCAAGTAACAAACCTGTTAGAAAAATAAAATAAACCCAACTTCAAGGATTTTGTTGTGCTGCATGATTTCAGAGACGTGTTTGTTGATGAAATACCTTAATTACCCCCAACTTTATGTGTCACATATTTTTCTATTTTTCAAACATTATGTGTCACATATTTCTTGATAGCATGTATTTATCGTTTCATCCGATTTTCTTGGACTAACACTTTCCCTCGCAGTGTCTTGTTTGTTATACGTGGGTTTTCCATTGACAAAAGCATACACGTTTGTTCCCTGAATAGTTGCATACATCATCTCTTAAGTATTCTTGTTTGACTTTGGTGTTTGTTGGGTGAGTTTTGCTGGTTTTTGAGACTTCTTGGGTCCCTTTTATGACCATTAAGTTCCTACAAAGTGATAGGAAGATGTTTTATTGGTGAATTATTTGGAAGAACTCCTTTCTTGTCATTCTTCCCATTTTGTTGTGCTTGCACACTGGTTTCGGTATTGTATTTTGTTTGGCTTGTATTCTTTTTCTTCGAGTAGGGTCTACTTATGAGTTTGTTATTCAATCCTTTTATTTTCTTTTCATTATATATGGAAAATACAAAAAAAAATATTTTTTGCATTTTACTTATGGAATTTTCACTATTGGTTACCTTTAATTATTTTTGGCATATTCTGAAATATTTCACTTCATTGAAGTTGTAGAGACTCCATTTTAAAAACAACATTTAGAAGCATACCATCTCATTGAGAATCAAGACTAGTACTTAGCAGTTTTTTTACATTTGCTTCCAACCACCCGTACCTAAGTAGCTTTGCAGAGGTCCTTGTGGGACCAAGATCGACAACAATTAAAGCCTCATAGTACCCCCTTTACTCAATCTGTGAGGATGTCCCATATCACAGTTTCCCTCAAACCCTCCTAGTGCGTGTGAAATATGAATACAACCCTCTCTCGGAAGTTTTGCAAATCTCTCGCGCAAGCTGATATACATTTGAATTGAAAGAACCCTAAATTGAAGCTCCAACAAATCTCTAGCGCAAGCTGATATACATTTGAATTGAAAGAACCCTAAATTGAAGCTCCAAGGAAGACCCTGTATGGATCCACCTCCTTGTCTAACTAAGGTGGATATTGCACAACCTAAACCAAACCAAAAGTGGAAAGGTTTTTCCAAAACCCTAATGAAAACCTTGGCTCAAAAGAGCACTCCAAAGAGATTAATCCAAATACATTATGCAAACTGAAGTGTCACAACTCCTTTTATCGATATTTCTCATCTTCTAGAACTTTCTGCTTTTTAACTAAATAAAATATGACTTTTAGAACCTTCCCACTTTTCACTAAATCATAAATGACCTTTATCCCCCTTTTACTTTCACTTTAATATGAGAAGTTACTTTTAATAATGGTTAGGTAACTTATTCATCTAAATTTACTTTATTTCCTTATTGTCACTTTAAATAAATAACATCTCCTAACTAAGTGACATTAAATAACCTTTTTTTACTCCATTTTTCTTCACTAATGAACCATGGAAGTCATTTCCACTGTTGAACATGGGAATCCAAAAATGGGGAAATGACTCATTATCTTATGTAAACAATTTGTAAGAATTTATTCTTGCAAATAGTAAGAATTTAAGTTTTGGGAAGTATAAGGTTGAGGTATCAAAATCCAACATAGAATTTTTGTTTTTCTTATCAATGTATGAGTGGAAAACTGATGAATCTAAATAATGTACATTGTTTCTAGCTTCAAGAAAGTTATTTTTTATTAAATATAAACTCTATTTTGTTTTTGAAAAAACTTCAGACTCAACTCCTTTTTAGTTGTCTCGAATTCCATGAAATCAAGGCACCCCTTTTATTGGGTCAACACAACAGAAGAATAAGTTCCCTTTCATTTCTTCACAATCCATTAAGGAAACTCCTCCATTCAATGCTTCTCATGTTCCCATCATGTCCTAAGCTCTCATCCCACTCATTATATTTGACAAGAATATTTCCATGGAATTGAAGTTTAAGCGAGACAATTATTGTGTGAGTCCACTAACACCTTTCCCTAGCTCGTGACCCAATTATCAGTTCTCTCTTATCAAGCAAGGTCCACTCTTGACCCATTACTATGCATATTTGTTGATGCACACAATATTCTCTATTGTTCCTTTTCTCTGGCACCCACATGCATGGGTCTACTCTCACGAAAATAAACAACCATATCTCATGCAATTTTATCCTCGTTCAATGGTGGTGACATTTTCCAAGGAAGTGTGAGAAACTTCTAGAGGGTGATTTTACCATTCATATTTGTCTTGCATGTCTCATGCGAATATTCGGCCAACAAACTATGGGATTTACATTCTTTGTAAGAATGATGAAGAAATTATTCCACAGTTGTTTATACATTGATAAATTACACAATGCATTTGGGTCGATGTCTGTAAACAATTGAATTTAGTATGTTTCTGGAATAATCCATCTACTGAAGAAAACTTGCATCGATGGTTTATTGCTTATCCAAAACATAGGGTTGTTCCCTAGCTAGTGCTGTGGGAGATATGGTTGTATAGAAATGGAATTGTGTTTGATAATTTGAATAGAAATGACATGCCACTTGTTCTAGAATTATTATGGCATAAAAGACCTTTCCTTCTACAGCCCAAAGATGAATGCCTTGATTACTTACTAAATAGTAAACCCATTCTTTTTTGGCAACATGTTTATATGTTTTTTTTATGGTTTTGCAGACAAGGATATTGGTGGAGTTGGTATTGTACTAAAGTTTAGTGTACATCATTACCTTAAGATACATCTTCGAGTTGATCTAGGCACAAGTGCTAAGGCTAAATTACAAGGTTTATGGAGCGCCCTCTTTTTTGAAAAAGGTTTCCATATTCACAACTTGATGGTGGCAGGTAAGGTTATTATAGATTAGATTAATGGGAAGTCACAATTGTAATCTCTTAACTCAAGGGTATGGAAGGAGAATATCCTGGATTTAAAATCACATTTGATATGTCTTCAATTTTTTCAATTTCACTTTTGAATCTTTCTTTGAAAGAACACCCTGCAGGGATCACTTTCAAGAGATATAAAAGAACTCATTATATTTATCTTTTAAGATATGGTTATATTTTTTTGATACATTATTGTAAGCAAACATAATAAAACAACGTATGTATAAGCAAATATATAGTATAGTCTATTTTCACGGATTTTTGCAAAACAATTTGTAATTGAAATGTTGAAAGTATGTAGGATAAACTTGGACTACTAAGAAGATTAACCACATATATAATTTTGAAAGTTTATTTTTATTCAATTTTGAATATCAATGAAACTTCTTTTACTCAGAAAAAAAATATTGATCAATTATAAATTTGATTCCAATAATTTTAGAGAATATTTGATATGGTTACCTTTTGAACCTCTTAATTTATACATAAGTGACATTCTTTATTAGTTCAAAATATTAAACTAAAGTGTAAATTGTTAGTTAAATTATGTTAATGTGTGAAATTATTTATGTAATCAAAAGACTCATATGTTATGTAAATGGAATTAAAATTTTACAGTTGTGGAATGTTTATTTTATTTCATACTCAATAGATAATTTTCCTCTCCTTCTTTCATTAATTAGTAGTTTATTGAAATAATTTGTATTCACATTTATAAGGAAAAATTGAAAGAATATGATTAAGTATTATTTTCCTTTATTTTTTTAATTAATTATTTTCTTATTGAAATAGTTATTATATTAACAACCTTAAAAAAAAAATTAAGAAATAAGATCAAATACTATTCTAAAGAAATAAAAATAAGTATTAATATAAATTAAATTGTTTTTTGAATTAAAGGAAAACCTCTTACCATGAAATTTGTAGAATTTAATAAGTGGATGGACATGTTAAAACAATAATGATGCTACGTCCTTATCTAATAAAAAAGAATGAAAAAATTGAATAATATTATATTTTGATTTATCCTTAATTGGTGGTTAAGTTAGAATTTGAACATATAGAAACTTTATTCACCTTATAATGTTTTGGAAGTTTAGAAAATTTGAATAAGTATTAATGAATGAGTATAGGCACACTTTTGCATAATATTGATGAATTTTTCTCACAACTTTAGGTAATGAATGAGTTTTATGTACAATATAAATACAATTTAAGTGATCGCAATGTTTAAGATACAAACTATGAATCTGATGGTTAAGAACGTGTGTTTCCTCCCAAGAGATCACAAGTGAAGATTTAGAGGGAGGTAGAGAAATTATACCTCCATTATTATTATTATTATTAAATACTCTTGAAAAAAATTTAAAATTATATTTCAAAACTATTTTTATTTGAAACTTGATTTATGCATAAATGCAATTTTATGATATTGAAAGGATAAAAAATGTCAAGTTTCTTAATTATTGGAATGTTGTTTCCCAAAGGAAAACCCTTAAGCAATATCCCGCAACACTGATGAAGTTATTTGCAAATCATCATAGGTGGTGGAAATTCAATATTGTGATTGCAACTAATAGTTTATTTGACTTTAATAAATATTTGCACAAGTTTCAAACTAGTTTTAAATAAGTAATTCATTGAATTATGTTATTGAATTGATTACTTGTTAATGGTTAAAGTTGAAAAGTTGAAAGTATCTCATAACAACTCATAGTCTTGAAGGCACTAAAAAGAAAAAGAAAAAACAAATTTCAATTCATGAGAGGGTTTCTTATGTATATTTGAATATTGATTGTGTTATTTAATGTTTATTCACTAGCAACAACATGGTTTGCATATGTATACTTGAATATTCATCTGGTCATTTAAGGTTTATGAACTAGCAACCACCACTTTAAGAAGGTTGTTGACATAAGTTTATGAGTGTTATTAATTTTAAAGGTGGAAAATAAAATCCATATACATATGTCAACCAATTGTATAAAGTGTTTGTTGCTAAATATGTGAGGAGCAATAATAAACAATTAATATATTAATAATGAAATGTATTTTTACAAAAAATTTAGAATATTAATATATTAATCAATTTATAATAAATTAATACATCAATAAACTAGTATTACATTAATAAAATAATAATATATCAATAAAATATAAATTCATTGTTGTAATAAAATATTAATGTAATAATTAATTAATACATTAACCTTTTGTTAATTAATGTTTTAATAAATAAATACATTAATATTGAGCTATTAATGTATTAATAAATTAATTAATACTTTAATTTTTTATTAATTAATGTACTAACAAATACATATATTAATGTGTTAAGATATTAATATATCAATTAATTAATATACATATATTAATGTGTTAAGATATTAATATATTAATTAATTAATACATTGATGCAATGTAAAATTTAAATTCATTACAATAATTTTTTAAAGTATTATTTCATTAAATAATAGATTACTAAAGTATTTATATAATAATCTATTACATTAATACATTAATAAAGTGATAATAAACACTGATATTAACGCCCAAAGGGGTTGGATCCAATGGTGGAAAGCGAGGAGTTTTTCACCATTGGGCAAGGTTCAATTCTCGTGAGGGCTTTACCTGGAGCCATGGGGACACCTTGAGGTA
>JZKD02S1636124.1:29206-42317 GCA_000966675.3 Picea glauca | reverse complement strand
TTATTTATTACTGCTCATTATTGGATAATAATTCTACATTGATATAACATTTGAAGAAAAAGGATTATAATTACGTTATTACTGATTCACCCCCCCCCCTCTCAGTAATCCAACACAATCTATTATGTTAAATAATACATCTATTTATTTATTGTATGTGATATGTTGTGGGAACATAACTATTATATTAATGAATGGAATTATAAAGTGATTGTGTATTATTTGTGGTAGGAATAGATCTAAATATTGACGGTATATGGTGTTATAAAGCCATTTTGTATTAGTCATGGAAAGGATAGATTCATCTTGCATAAAGTAATAAATTAACCATGAAGATACAACATACAAACTCTGGAAATTTCTACCTGTCATGAGGTCATATGCCTATAAGATATTCAAGTTCTCTATTAAAAATTCAACATGTAAAGATTAAAACCCAAATCGAGACGAAGCTCTACTATGATAAGAATTCACGAAGTATATATAACTATATGGATATAGTTATGCATATATGCATTTATATTCGGTAATCAATACACTAGTTGATATAGAAATGGAAATATATAATTATATATATTTGTAACACATATTATATAGTAATATGTAAACTTTTATAACAGTTATGTAGAATCAACTATACAAATAAAGTATCAAAAAGAATGGCCTTATATATAAAGAAGGCACTCGAGATATATTTACAGACTCACATCTATAACTGATTACACTAACATCAACATTGACTATGACAAGAAAAAAATGAACAATTTTAGATAGCCACGATATCGATGCTCGAAAGTGATATAAATGGTTCAGGAAACCTTAAGTATAGTTCGGAAGGGAAAACTAATGGTTCAGACTGTCATTTTACAATTTTGGAATAAAACATTACAACAATAAACAAAAGAACTAATACAAGAATGAATACAGGTTCAATCAATTTTTTCTTGATAGGATACAAATAAATGAAAAGGGGTCAAATGGACTTATTATGCACAATGTTATTTATTCCATAAAGTTTGAAGAACGGGTCTATTATTCAAATAAATCTATTTGTATTTACATCCCAAACATGTTTTCGAATAATGGTATAGTAACGTTCGATATACATCATTCGTCCAAATATACAATATTAAGGTTTGACCCTCTTACTCAGCCATAAAGGCAAGTTACAAAGGTAAATAATCAGCTGGCATTAAACAAACAAATCTTCACCCACACGGATGACTCGTTAAAATCAAATCTTATAAACCCTTAGCCATCTAGGACACTCCTTGAGAGGGGCAAGATGGAACCTGAATAAGTCTTATGCATGTGGCAGAGTTTGGTACCCACAACTCTCGTATGGTCGAAAACCCTCCACAAGATTGAACCAAAATACCATTAACAATTGTTCAATAGAGATAAGACGAATATAACAAAAACAATTAGTAACAGGAAGGGTTACACAGAGTCATACTTAAGTTTTATAATTGAGGGATATGATATTATTCTGTACTGCGATGGCCTAAGTGACATCCCATATCGAAAGGGGAAAGAGGATCCCAAGACTCCCTTATGGGTACCCTCGCAATCACAGGGTCCCATCATTAGTGTTGAGAACTAGATTAAATAAATCGAAACATTGCAGAAAAAGAATATACAAATGACATTTACAGTGAAGTCCAAAGTACATAATTCGTATAATGAGAATGGACCAAATATTAATTCTAATTGAAAACATTGAATTTGAAAGCCACAAGTAAAATAACACCATCAAAGTCTATCTAACATCGACTTGGAGAATTTTATTTAAAGAAAAGGAAACACAGAGTCAACATGCATGTCAAGTTACAAGACTTGAACGACCTTTGATATACACAAAGAGTTTAAGAGAATTGGCATGAAAAGGATGACCCAAATTTTAAATATACAATGTAGGATACAAAACACATTCCTATAAAAAAATTGGTTTGATTCACAGAGATTCAAGACACCTATTTATTTATCGCTATGCCAAATGAAACTTTCGGAAATCATTCTAATAGGAAAATTTATAGTCATAAGAATTCATCGGGTAGTTGGGGGCAGAGGACCTCAATAAAAACGCATTACAAGGTACCCAACCAGGATAGAAAAACATTATTCAAAACTTGCCAAATGGAATTTCCATAACTTGAATACTTATAATATGCAATCACATCATGAAGGCCTAACTTACCGCTTGAATTATGGGGTATAGTTCCGATGAAGTCTAGAATAGACTCAACACCAAGTAATGGCTTACAAAGAAATAAAGGAATGAAAGATATGACAAACCCTAAGAGAAAATGACATGCAAAAAATGATACCTAAGTGAACCCATTGGAAAAGGAATACAAAGAACAAAATGATAAAGACCTTGTAGAATGAATGAGTATAATGTATAATGATAGAGGAGTCACTTACAAGTAGTGAGACCAGTCCAGGAATGTGATTCAAGTCGTCGTTCTCCCCACGCTAAGAAAAAAAAGAGAAACACAGAGCCAACTTTTGAATAACATCACAAGAATGACAAAAGAATAAATATTGTAACCCTAAAGCATGCACCCCACACATAGTGAATGATTATGGTACAATGGGAAGCACTGCCCATGTGATGGAACTGAGTTGGCACGTTTGGGTTGGACAGAGGTATAAGGATGGCTCTCATTTCTTACCTACCTCCATTAATGGTCGGGTCAGAGGTTTAACTCTCGACTGATATAAACCTCCCTTTCACATTTAATGGGTTACAAAGTAAAGCGTGGATTCCTCGTAATTCTACAATTTGGGAACCATTAATCTCTAACTACTACCAATCCAGTTATCACCTCATTTAGTTAGATGTATTTTACATTTAGTAGAGTTAATGATTTGTTAGCATAGGGTTTTCCTAACTAGAAAGTCGTTATGTTGTGTGTTGACTGAAAGGCCTTTACCCAACCAAAATTATACCGAGAGTGCCTTTTGATGACTTTGGTCATATATAGAAGGGCCAAACACCTTATGTTAAACCAACATTTCACCTAGGTGTAGAACCCCTACCCCTAATATGTTATGTAAAAGTCTTATTTGTATAGTATTGGATATTAACCTTGCATGCAAGTATGGAGGTGTATTATTAGAGGATAGGTTAGGAGCCTAATTCCTAAGCCTAATATAATTCCAGCTTAATACCAAGTATAAACAGATATCTAGGAAAGCGAAATCATAGATTGTGGGGTCTGCCTTTTTAGGAAAACTGTATTCAATGGGTATAATGTTGGGTAGTAATGTCATCGTTGACATTCATAACTTAAGAAAACCTATGAGAGTTTAATAATGCATATAAAAGGATAATTTCTATTTATTATAAATTTGTTTTAATTAATTGAAGATTAATGTCCCTTAGAAGAAAAAAAAAATATTATGACGAATTTGAGGTACATTACATTATGGTTTTCCTAAAGTTCAAGAAAAAAAATATATTTTTGAATGATGTGCTAAAGGAAAACATGCAAGAGAGAAAATTTCAAAAGGAAATGCATGGAGGGCCCATTATCCACTTCAGTTAGTTGACTCAAACATTTGTGGTCCTATGAGTTTGAGTAAGTCATCATATTTTATTACTATTATTGATGGTTACTCACGAAACTGTTGGGCTTATTTTTTGAATACTAAGGATGAAGCCTCTGATACATTCAAGATATTTAAAGGCCTTGTGGAAAATTAAAGAGGTTGAAAAATGAAGTGCTTAAGAACTGATCGTGGAGGATAATTTTGTTCAAAATACTTTCATAATTATTGTGATATGAATGGCATCAAAATAAAACTCACCACTACTTACACACCTCAACAAAATGGAGTAGCAGAGAGGAAAAATTGTACAGTGGTGTAAATGGCAAGAAGTATGTTACAAACCAAGGGATTAAGAAATTATTTTTGGGGTGATGTAGTTGCTACATCTATAATCGATGTCCCACAACTGCACATGATATGATGACTCCATATGAATAATGGTATGAAAAAAAGCCTAATGTTAATCATTTCAGAGCCTTTGGTTGTGTAGCCTATGTCCATGTAGTTGATCAAAAGAGAAAAAAGTTAGATCCAAAAGGTGATTCATGTATTTTTGTTGGATATAGTGAAAAATGTAAGGCTTACAGGTTGTATAATCCCTTCACTAATAGCATTGTTTTGTCAAGAGATGTGATTTTTGATGAAGGGGGATTTTATGGTCATAAAAATTTCCATGATGATATGTCTAAATATGTTTTGGATAGGGATATTATTGATGATATTGATAATGAGAAGCCCACTAATATTTCAATTCCAAGTGCTAAAAATCCACCAAGTAGCCTGTAATAATCCTCAATTTCATCATATATATATATATTTAGGAGAATTATGCTCTAAGTCTGTATAATAGATTTATAAAAAGGGGATTAATCCTTAATATTCAAAATTGCAATACCTTGTGTGTTTAATTTCTTTTCCTAACATTACAGATTCAAAACTAGTGTTTGCCATACTCATCTTCGTAAGTGGTCGAATATTAAAACTTTGTAGTAAAGTGGAAATTTGGCATAGGTCTAGTGTTAGGTTTCCAACCTCTTATTAAATGTCCACCCTCATACATGAGTACAAGACTAAACTTCAAGCCCCAATAACTTTAGAGACACAAGGAAAAGGGGCAAAATATTTTCTTTAACGTTAGAGTTATTGGTTCTGCTTTCGATAAAGGTGACCATAAACTTCGAGGAATTCCTTGGAGTTATCCTCTTGACTGAATTTGTAACCCAATGATCTATTTGGTTGGAAGAAAGCCCCCAAGGTGGTGGCTAATTCATCCTTCCCGGGCTTAACTAACTCCAACCATCGGTGCTAACTGAATTAGTGGTAAAAGGGTTTTGAGGAGATCCTTACTTGTCCTCTTAACTTATTAACTGTGACTAGATGTATTGATAGTCGAATTTAATTTTCTGTCCAACAATTAATGGAGATGGGAAAATGAGAGTCACCTTGTACCCTCCTCCAACCCGAATGGTCCACTTCATTTCTGTCACATGGTGCATTTCCTCATTATACCCACCACATTCAATATGCACATGCTCATGTTTTAGGGTAGTAGCCATGATTCATTTTCATCCTCGTGTCAATCTACTCTTAGTTGAATCTTGCATTTTTCCTCTATTCTTGACTCTACAGTGTATGGGCATGGTGGCTTGGAGAATTCCTCATATTTCTATTGTTTCGGTATGTATCCATAATATTTTTTTTTTACCTTAGGTTTTAGTCATTTCGGCTTATTGTTCTGGTATTATCTTGTTTATTGCCCATAGGCCCTTCTTTCCCTCCTCCTAGACTTGCCATTTTTTTATTACTATTCTTGGTTAAGCTTCATCGAAAAGAAAATAACATGTTTAAATAGATTAGGGTCTTTTACATGTCGTATGATGAGCCTATTTATTTTGATAATGGAACCTCTCTGGCAAGTTGTTTTCTATCCAGATTTTGGAAAAATAGGGGTCGATACAAAATACTCTTTGATAACACATAAGACTGTGATTATTCCTTATTTGAGAGTCTCCGAGAGAGAAATAGTAGATAGCCAAACCCTTAAGGAGGGATTATACTCTAACTGAAGTTAAAGATGTTTTGGTTGCGTTCTTTGTGCCCCCTTGCTCTGTCCGATTGTCTTACTAGGCATGCGCGTTTGGGTTTTTGGGCACCATGTCGACCCCCTGTATTTTCTTAAAACTTATTTGCAGAGTGTTAGAGAGTTCTATCGTTTCTTTATCGCCTTTGTAAGATGGTTCTTGAGTTTATGATTTTATGCAAACTGGTCATGTTTCATCATTCGTGTATTGGTTCTTGGATTTTGTTCTTGCTTTGCTTATTCATTGATTATTAATGCTAATGATGGGCCCCTTTGGTTTTGCGAGGGTACTCATCACGGAGTCTAGGACTCCTCTTCCCCTCCTAGGTCTGGAAAATTATGTGGTTTCTAGTGATGGCGAAGGATAATCATATCCCTCTAATTAAGTTAAGTATTACTTTGTCGAACTCTCTTTCCTAATATTGCTCGATTTTTTATTTATTTTATTTACATTTCTATTGAACAAAATTTAAGGTATTGATCCAGGTGGATATTAGTGGCTGCCCACCTTTTCCAAATGGCTCAAAATGGCTTTTTGGCAATTTTGGCAATTTACTATTTTTAGCAGTTTTTTCGGGTCCTGAACTTTCAGGGCCATTTTGAGGCCCTAAATGATGTTTTTCTGGGTATGTTTCTCTCGTAAAATAACATCTATGATGTTATTTTGTCTCGATCATTGTAGGCCTCGGATAGGTCTTTCCAATGAGCTATTGTGTGCCCTAAATGAAGATCGTATGAAAAAGTTACGACCCCGGGAAGTTGATGTACTAACTTACCCAAATGGGGCCCACATGACTTTTGACCCTTCATCTCCTAGGGTTAGGTTTTTGGATGTCTAGGACTTTTGGCATTCCCGTTTATTGTAAAAAGGCCTTGAGAGCCTCATTGTAACCATATTCTTGTGAATGCGAGTAGCCATCACATCTCTTCTCAGAGATAAGCTGCCACCATTCTAGCGAGTCTTTCACTCTATATTTTTACAATCTCTGTACATTTCTTCCATTAATAGAAATAGTGTATTACTGTATCTCTGTGTTTATGGTTGCATCTGTGATATATTTATGTTATATTATTAGATATACGCAATATCTCTGTGCATTTCTTTACTATATCTCGACTCTCATTTCGTGTCGAAATTAATCTGGATCAGTGGTATCAGAGGAGGCTGCTCTTGATCATTTTTTCAGTGCATGCCCTCGATGAGGTCCGAGTATAGAAATTTGGGTCTCGAGCTTGTCTCTCTTGAAGACAATCGCTCTCACACACCCAAGAAACCCTCAATGGCGGAAGAAAAGAAAAACGATGCAGCAGATGATCTTATCAATCTATTGCTTGAGCAAGCTCTCACGCGACAGAGGGACGAAATGATGGAGAATTTTTCCCACATCCTTCAACGCTTGCCGATAGAATCAAGTACATCTTGATAAAGCGGCCACTTTGGAGGCACCTCACCTTTCAAGGTACAAGTTAACTTTGATATTCCTGTATTTGAAGGACAAATATATGTAGAAGCCCTAGAAAAATGGTTAACTCTGCTAGAAGGTTATTTCTCTGTTCACAATTTTTTCGACAAAGAAAAGATCACCTTCACACTCCTTAAATCTCTCCCTCATGTCAAACATTGGTGGGAAACTTACTGGGAGCAAAGTTCCACAGAGGAGTCTGGAATATATGGGGCCGATCCCACTTGGGATTTTTTTGTGGATACAGTAAAGGAACAGTATTACCCTGTTGGAAACTATGAGGGCCAGTACATGAGGTCGACCACACTGCGGCAAGAGAGGGGCCAAGCAGTTTTGGAGTTCACCAATACCTTCCATACCTTGCGCACCAAGCTATGTATCAAAGACTCCGAGGGACATTTGGTTCTGAAATACCGTGGGGCTCTACACAGATACATCCAAACTGAAATGGATTTTCTAGACATCTCATCACTCGGTACTGCTTATCGATATGTTGTTAAAATTGAGAAGAAATTTAAGCACCATAAAAAATGGGAATTCAGGTCTGCAAATCCGCAACAACCAAAGTATGACAAAGACGGCCCGAACAAACAATCTCCCAAAAACCAGTCCACAGGAAAAGAAGGGTCATGGGAAGACAAAGAAGGACACCAAAAAATGGTGCGAGTTCCACAAAATCCCTTGGCACAACACCGATGAATGTCACTCAAAACATTCATTAGTGGCCGAGATCAAAGACAAGGAGCCAAACCTTGATTCAGAATCTGATTTTGAAAATAATGGTAAAAGACAGATCATCGACGTAGACCCCACTGCTATTTTCACGACCGCAACAATACAACCAGAAGAACCAATAGATTCTGAAGAGGGGGAGTGCCTTTTTCATTCACAGATGTGGGTGAAGGGGACCTGACTTCATTTTATTGTTGATAGCGGAAGCCAGAAGAACCTCATCTCAAGAGAGGTCATCAAATAGTTTGGATTGTCGACAACACCACACCCGCAGACATACAACATCGGGTGGCTTTGGCGAGGAAGAGATATCCGTGTCAACCAACAATGTCGATTGTCATACGGAATCCAACCCTTCAAGGATGAGGTATTATGTCATGTTGCCCCACTGGATGTCTGTGATGTTCTCTTGGGCCAACCATATATGTGGAGATGCCATGCTATTTATGAGTCTCGACCACGTAGTGTCATTGTAACTTTGGGGGGTCATCTCTACATAATACGAGAGGTAGTTCTGACTATTGTTCCATCTAAAAAGTGTCGCAAGGTAGTATCTCATACTACAAAATTCAGCTTCTTCACAATCTGTTCAAAAGGAGAACAAAAGGACACTGCAACCACTACAGCCTTGCCACAAGCACCTTCTATCCAACAGAAGAAGGTTGACAAGGCTGTAGCAAAGTGAAAAGATTATTTTTGCACATCATCCTCTCATGTATCTCTACTTGTTGATAAGCCTCAATCGCAACAGGTTTGTGACAGATTTCCACAAACTAAGCAGCGCGACATCTCTAGCAAGACAAGCAGCTCACCAATATGCAGATTCAACAAATGTTTTTCCCTCTCCCCTGGGAACTCAACGCAATGGAGACCATTGCTTCCTAACAAGGGAGGATTGATCCAGGTGGATATCGGTGGCTACCCACCTTTTCCAAATGGTTCAAAACGACTTTTTGGCAATTTTGGCAATTTACTATTTTTAGCAGTTTTTTCGGGTCCTAAACTTATGGGGCAATTTTGAGGCCCTAATCGATGTTTTTTTGGGTATTTTATCTTGAACATTGTAGGCCTCAGATAGATCTTTCCAACGAGCTATCGTGCACCCTAAACGAAGATCGTATCCAAATGTTACGACCTCGGGAAGTTGATGTACTAACTTACCCAAATGGGGCCCACATGGCTTTTGGTGCTTCATCTCCTATGGTTAGGTTTTTGGATGTCTAGGAATTTTGGCATTCCCATTTATTGTAAAAAGGCCTTCAGATCCTCATTGTAACCATCTTATTACGAATGCGAGTAGCCATCACATCTCTTCTCAGAGATAAGCTGCCAACATTCTAGTGAGTCTTTCACTCTGTATTTTTATAGTCTCTCTACATTTCTTCCATTAATAGAAATAGTGTATTACTGTATCTCTATGTTTATGGTTGCATCTCTGATATATTTATGTTATATTATTGGATATAGGCAATATCTCTGTGCATTTCTTTATTATATCTCTGCTCTCATTTCGTGCCGAAATTAATCCGGATCAGGTATTTTCTCACAACTCTGTTAAGGGGTTTTGACCACACGAGGACACGTACTCGATGATTTCACCCCCCTTAATAGGTAATCGGGTTCCATTTTTCCCCTTAGGAAAATGCCTAGACAGGTCATGCTAGAATCATTCAATTAAGGAATCATATCTGTAATTGGTTCGCTTTGTGTTATCTTTGTTTCTCCTTCTCACTGCAGAGTTCCAAGAGTCGACTTTAAATTTGTATAATTACCCAAGGATTAAACTGATTTCTTACTGTGAATTATGACTAAAATCTTTCCTATGCTAGAACTATTTTCTCAACATTTATAAAATGAAAAGGATTGTGGATGGTGTTTTATAGCTTTACTTCAATTCATTTTTTGGCATCGTAGATCGTTGGCATACCTATAAGCGTGTTGATAAACAATTCATCTGTGTTTTCTCTTGTTAAGTTTAACCTAGATCTGTAATAGTTTAGACCTATCTTCCGATTGTGTTCGATCTAAGTGTACTCCAAATTATGGAACTAATTCTATGTCATCTATTATAATGATTTCTGAATGAACATTTACACATATAAATTCATAGCTGCAGTCATAAGTTTTTTTTTGATACTTCGTAAACCCCTTATTGTTAAATTAATAAGGCCTTTAAATCTGTACAGTTAAAATGGATATAATACTTCTGAAATTCTTCAAGTTACCTACAAATATTTACACAAGTTTGAAAATCCACTACAGAAATGAACCCCTTAGAGTCGTATGGCTCATGATGATCTTATGACAGGTAGAAGGTTTTCCAGGAATTGAAGTTTAAAAAATTTGCATGATGAATTTAATGCTTCAGGCAGAAAATTTCTATCCTGGGCCTGATTAAAACACAATAGTTTTTTTTTGTAATATAGCTCGTTGTCCAGGTTCAATTATGTTACCGCTATAGACGATATGTGTTTTTTCTAACTTGCACACTCGTATATGGAACCTGTGATGACAATGGGTCAAAAATATAGTAGTAATATAAGTCTATTCCTTTAATAGAATAGTTGGTTGTCCAACATATGACCTATGGGACCATATAGATAAAATCATTCCTACAATATATAATAAATAGTAATCATATATATAAGTTGATAAGTAACTTATATACAGAGTTACTCAACTTCAAATATTTATGGATAAATCTTCCCAACATTTCAGTTACAGAAATGAACATACTCCTTTAGTTAGATATGATCTTTCCACTTTAGGTTTTACATAGGTAATTATGCCCTAGAATTTTAACTTTTGACTATAACCTCATTCAAAGGAACATATATCATCCATGAAAATTATTTCAGCGTAATACCAATAGATGCATAATAACATATACCCAAAATCATTCAAGCAAATAAGGAGGAATTTAACATATCTAAACCAATTTGAGGAATGACAAAGGGAACAACCACGTTCCTCCCAACCGTAGAACAAGGAAGCCAAACTCACTTGCCCAATTCACCCACTAGCCTGACCATGGATCCATGAGAGCGAACTTGGAAACTCCTCCTCAACAATGTCCTTCAATTCCAGTAGATTCCTCTTGCCTCACACTCACTTAGTAGTGTTCATAACAACAAGTAAAAAAAAATAGTCTCTTTCCCAGCATACTTGGCAGTGTCCTGCCTCCTCACATATGCTATTTATCAATTTTCCTAGGTCCTTTTTCCCTCTTTTGAGAATTTTTGCAGCTTTCTAAATCCCTGATTTTCGGGGGTTGCTAATGGCCAAATCATTGGTTTGCCACTTCTAACAATCAACCTAGAGGTAGTTCCAACATGTTCCCCACTCATGGAGTCATGGTTAGTTATATTTAACATGGTTTCTCCATTTGTCCTCCTGAAATCGATATAAAATATTCTATTTTCATACAAGTGTCATAGTCAATTTGTTAATTGGGTCAAATGAGGTCTCTTCCCAACATTCATAATAATTAATTACAATTGTCAAATTCGAAATCTAAAAGAACTCTCTCATCTTTCAAAGCTTCCATGCATTGCATTTTCTTTTAAATGAAGAAAGTGGTTGAGATAATTGGTAAGTGAGAAATATCTTTAGTTTATTGATAGTATTATTCAAGTTTATTATGGTCTATCTCATAATAAAAGACAATAAATACTTACTATCGGTGCTTCAATTTGAATTTAAGTAGATCTAAAAAACTATTTTTTTTTAAATAACTAGTTTTGAAATATAAGAGTTGCAACTCAATACAATTTTTGGATTATGAAATATTGTGTTGGGGATGAGAACGTGATAGTATTTTTCCAATGAAGGAAATAGTGTATCAACTTAAAAAATGAACAAATTGTATGTCCCGTGGAATTTAATTAACTATATATCTCAGAAAAGTTTTTTTTAATTAACTAGTTTCGAAATATAAGAATCCGAGCTTGATACAATTTTTGGATTATGAAATATTTTGTTGGGCATACGAACGTGATAGTCTTGTGATAGTAGTTTTCCAATCAGGAAAATAGTGTATCATATTAAAACATAAACAAATTGCATGCCCCCTCTATCACTTTGTGACTTCATCTACCATCCAAAGGAAATGAGTACTATTTGACTTTGTCTTGCAGATTCAGTACTACTAAATGTCTAAGGCAAAGATTCGGCCAAGAAACTATGGGACGAGTTTGGAATATTGTACTAGTCGACCCCTAGTTAATAAGATGTTTCTTAGAAAGGAACTGTACATTCTGAGAATGAGTGAGGGAAGTTCAATGACTGAGCATTTAAACTCTTTTAATACCATTTTAATCTAGTTATATTTCATGGATATTAAAATGACTAAGGAGGAGAAATGTGTTAGCCTATTATGTTTTTTTCGAGACTCTTGGGATATCTTAGTTGTGGCTATAGGGAGTAATACTATTGTTATAGAAAATTTTAGCATAGTCTATGCATCGTCCTATGATGGCCTTCCATTTCCTCTATAGACCTCATTTCCCCCCACTCCAGAGATAAAAATACATATTTTTGTACACATACACACCCTACCAGTAAGAATACTAGGTCATTCATAGGTTGCTACACTACAACGTGCATACATTGGTTTTGGTGCTCAAAAATTAAAAAATATGCCGGGCTTCCATGCCATGCCACATGATACATGATCCTTGACCTTACATATATTATAAATGTTATGACTCAACCCTTGAATTCGATTTGGAGGCTATAAATTGAGCCATATTCAAGCCTTGAACAATGGAAAATTCAACATTGGGAGAAAAGACACTCTGGAGAAATTTCACTTCATGTTGAGTCTGCAACTCGTTGTCCTTGAATGTATGAACTTCTTGTGTTCAACCCCCAAGCTGTTCCTAGTTTGTGACAAAGAACCACATTGACTCCTACATGTGAGCTTGTCTTTACGAAGGATTGAAGTGGTGGAGGCCGATCTCAACAACCTTATTTTTTTTGTTTTTATATGTGTCATTACATAAGTTTGTAATCTATGTACTTATGTTGATTATATTAATAGAAGTACTATTTTGTCATCCAATTGATATCTTGAAAATATTTGAATTACTTTCCATGTGATTATTTTTTATGTATGTTAATGGATTATTCTAATTTATATGTTGACATTATATATCATCACCACATGGTTTCATACCTTGGTTGCTGAGGACAAGTTGAAGGTATAAATCTTTGGGTCACGTGCTCAACGATGGTGAATGTCCGTGTAACACCCATTCACAGGATGCTAAGCAATTAACTA
>JZKD02S1636113.1:99201-113860 GCA_000966675.3 Picea glauca | reverse complement strand
GCCGGACGTATGACGCCGTATTATGGAACTCAGATGGAGCCCCGAGGCGGTGCCGCAGGTATGGATCACTTGCGTAGCATAACCATTTCAGAGGAACACATAAATGATAAGAATAGTATCACTTCAAGTTGCCCAATTGGGCCACGAGGAGGATGCGTCTCAAATGCATGGCGGGCACATCTACCATACAATTTGCATTTCCACATGGCCGCGATACGGGAATACATGTCCACTCTGCCGCAAATCCCACATGCCCAGCCGTAATGACAGACCATAAACCGCGCCCAACGTTTCTTTTATGTGTTGTGTTTCACACTTTTTTTAATTTTTATATAAACATTAGTAACGTTTTTTATTTTTATATAAACATTATTAGCATATTTCTAAGTTATCTCTAAGTTAGTTAATGAGAATGTCGAACTAATTCGAGCAAAGAAGCATTAAGAGAAGCTTTCCAAGATTACCATACTTTTGTTGAGTTAAGAGGTTAGCAAGGTTGGTAGTGTGATCAATATTTTGAAAATGAAATCTAATATGGGTATAATCTGGACAATGTAAGAGCAAGTGTTTTTTATCTTCAACCTTCTTAGTGTGACAAAGGTGACACACTCTTTCATGACATGGTGTTTTAGGAATTGACCAACACCCAGTTTCACTATGGAGCTCGTGAGAATTTGCTCTTATCTTAGCAATGTTTACTTTTTTCTTTACACTGGCAAAACAGATAGATAAATTTGATCTTCTAGATTAGGGTTGATTACATCTTTATAATACCTTAATTTTCTTTTTTCCTCTAACTCTTTATCACACCACATTTTTTCTTTAAATTTTGATTTGACGTTTCTTTTAATAGTATCTTTATTCTGTAAAATGGTTTCTTCCATGATTCCCCGATAGATAGGCCTACACATTCTTTTATGTGTTGTGTTCCACACTTTTTTTTATTTTTAAGTAGATAGGCCTACACATTTTGACAATGTGCACAATTAATGATCTTTTAATCTAAAAACTTATTTTGATGACTAGCAATAAAAGATGCTAGCATATTCTTAATTGAACTCTCAAATCAATGAATAAAATTCATTGTTCATAACTTCCTTGCATTTATGAATGCAACACATGTTTATTTTTTCACATTTCCTTGATTACTAATTAAATATAAATATTATTAATATAATCATTAATTAAATGTATTCTATCAAAATAATCAAATAATAAATATCTAGAGTATATTATTTATTGCACCATGCACATGCATATACGTTCTTCTCCACTTTGGCAAGTAAGCACAACCAATACTTTTTAGGGTAACTCTTTTCTTTGAGTGTAGAACTCAAGTATTTTATCCTCGAGTCTCCAAAATATAAGATATGAGATTAACTTATGAATAAAAATCGAACAAATCATCTATCTTTTTCGTTTTGACGTGTGTGGAAAAATTTGATCATCTAATTCTCTTCCTCGTAATAAAAGTTGGAACATCCCTTTCATGCATTATACCCTAAACCTAAAATTTATCGATAAATAAACTCGTTCATGCATTATACCCTAAACATAATATTTACTTATAATTATATTTACTTATAATTAAACATAATATTTACTTATAATTATAGGCTAATCAATTTTCATTTTCCTTTTCCGATGGGGTTAGTGAAGTTTTCAGTGCAATTGCTATGTTGTGAGTGAGTAGCATTGTGAGAGAGGCATGTGAAAAAGTGTGGTAAAAGTAACAATTTCACGCTAACTTCTTTATTGAAATTAGAAATATGAAATCAACATTCATGTTATGTTGATTGTATATAATGTTTTTTTTCATAGCTTGCATTTTAGTTTTATTATTTAGAATCTAAATGATATTTGCTTGGTCATTTAGAAGTTAGTAATTAAGTTCATAATTTAGGATTTTAGGAATGGGATTTAGGATTGGTGCATAATTTTGGACCACATAAAGTATTTCTCCACTCGTCCATACATCGAATAAGAGAAGATCTCGTCCACAAAAGTCTCATATTTAACAACTGCGTGTAATATGACCAAGACTCCTTTGTAAAGGTATAGTGGATAAAAATATGAGGAATGTCTTTAGTGTGTTGCTTGCACAGTAGGCAAATTCTTGGATCAATCCACCCTTTAGTTTGGATATTATCCCAAGTAAGTAACCCATTCTCCAATGCCAACTAGAAAAAAAGAATGATCTTCAATTAAACATGTCGTTTCCACAAGTTTTCTTTCCATCCATGCTAGATCGAGAGGTTCAGGGTACATAGAATAACACTATAACAATGTTTTGTTGTAAGGAACCTTGAGAGGTCTCCCCAACCCATAATAGACAATCAGTACCATCCCCCAGAAGGGTGATGCCCACCTTGTTTAACTCCGTTCTATAAGTGTTCCACTCCACCGCATGCGTACCACACAATCCCAATTTGTTGTTGTTTTTCCAGACTTCGGCAAGGATACTAGGATCTTGATAACTGGAATCTTGTGCTAAAGAATGAATCTGCTTCAAGTTTAAAATCTCCACTAGCTCCAAAATGAGAAGGGATGAATCCTGCATACCAACAATATTATCTCTACCAATCGAGATTTGGTTCCCTCCCCTCGGGTTCCAGCTAACCCAATGATTTATAATAGTTAATGAATGAACTAAACTGGCCCACATCTTAGATATTGCTAAAGATTATGAGCGGGTTGTCTAAGCCTGTTAATAAGAGTGGAGTTATGAAGATACTTGTCAAAAATGACTTGATGCCAGATACTTTCTCACGCTAATAGATTCCATAAAGTAACCGCATTCAGGGCCAAATTTAAGTTATAGAGGTTACAAAACCCCCATCCCCCATTTCTTTTAGGTTTGGATATTAACTCCCATCTGCAAATATGAAACTCGAAAGAGTCATTCCACCCATTCCATAAGTAGTGAAAAATCACTTTCTGAATCTTGTTGATGATAGATCGAGGCACAGACTCCCTGGACATCCAAAAGACAGGGTGTCCTTTGAAAACAGATTTTATCAAGATGTATCAGCCCCCTATAGAAAGCCACATATTATACCATCTTGTGATTTTTTTAGAAAAACTGAAAACCAACCAATCCAAATCAGCTGGACGATGAGGGTCGGTCTTTAAAAGGTACCCCAAGTAGTTCAATCCATCGGATAGGCCACTGAATGAAAAATTTAGAAGAGATTTGAATGGAACCAGTTCCAATTCGCTGATACCTTAAAAAATAATAGTAGATTTTGTATGGTTCACTGTAAGGCCAACAACACTGCAAAATAGCTCAATTATAGCTTTAATCTCCTTCCACTCTTCTAACCTCGTCGTTGACATGATGAGGACATCGTCCATGAAGAGAAAATGAAATATTTTAGTAATTCTTGAAACTTTTATACCTGAAATCAACCCTCCCGCCGATGATTCTTCAATAATAAACTAATCCTCTCCTACATAAGAATGAAGAGCTGGGGGGATAATGGACAAGATTAACGAACCCTCCTCTCACTTCCGAAGAAGCACATAGGCTCTCGATTTACTAAAACTATAAAGGAAGAAGATGTTACACATGACATAATCCAATTTGTCATCTGGATGCCCAATCCCACTTCAAGAAGAATCAATCGAGGTTGGTCCCAATCAATACAATCATATTCTTTTCTTAAATCAAGCTTTAGAACAAGAGATTTCATCTTCTTCTTTTGAATGTTGTGGATACTTTCACTGGCAGTCCCTATGGCATCTTGAATGTGTCCTCCTTTTAAGAAACTCTGCTTCTCGAAAGAGATAAACCTGGGAAAAAATAATTTTAACCGATTGGCAATTATTTTTGAGATAACCTTGTAACACAGGTTACAAAGAGAAATAGAGTGAAAGTCGTCAAAATTTCTTGGATATTTGATTTAGGAATTAATGTCAGAAAGTAGAATTAAAACCACCCATAATAGAACCCTGTCTTCTAGAATCTTCAACCATTGCATGAAGGTCCTCCCCAATCAAGTCAAAGAAAAAAATGAAAAATTATGAAGTCCACCCATCTGGGCCTGGGCTCTTTTTCTTCTTGAAATGAACAAGAACATCTTGAAGTTCTTCTAATGTTACCAGTGTAAAAAATGTGTTAGACTCCTCTTCATACAACATCTGTGTAAAGAGATATGGGACTTTGCACTGATCACTGATAATCAGAGTAGCTGGTGCCTTATAGAGAGTCTTATAGTAGTTTACTGCCTCATTTTTTATAGCTTCTTTCTCTCTGACCAAAACTCCAAACCGTGAATAAATTTCCGATATATGATTTTTTATCCTGTTATGGTTTGTCACCTTATGAAAATATCCAGTGTTGTTATCCCCCTCGATAACCATAGATCTCTACTACGGATACCCCAAAGCTCCTCTTCACTCCTAAGAATCACGTTCATTTCAAATTCGCTCTATTTTAAGAGGAAATGACAACTAGAATGGTTGGGTCACCTGCCAATATGCCATTGAAAGTTCTAATATCAGATTCCAAAGATATCGACTTAGTTTTTTTTTTTTTCTTGGTTCTCTTTTTTCCATGACTTAGTTAATTTTTTTAGGACCCGCATCTTTCATAATAGCCACCTTTGTTTTCTCTCTTCCCTCGGGAGAAAAGTGTCATTCCATGTCATATGGACAAGATCCATGAACTCCTTCTCATTGATCCAATCAACATTAAACTTGAACGGGAATCTCTTATAAGTCAGGGCCTACTCCACCTGAAAAAAAAATTGGTGCATGGTCTCACGTTGGACACACCTACCACACTTAGAGGGGGGTTGAACGAGTGTGGGGATCTTTTTCCCAAAGCCTCCGTCTTGCACAAAAACTCATCAATTAACATTCAACATTTATTTATTACCCATTGTTGTCATTTATAACCAGTTAGATGCGAGCACATATCAACAATATATCATCAACAAGTCATCACCACAATGAACACAATGAACACTAGATCTATGTACAATTTTCTTTTTATTACGGACTACAATCCTTAGGGTTTATTAGCAACAATTGAATAGAGTACAACTCTAAAAGAGCACCAGCTCTATAATGCAAGACTCAACTTACACCCTCAGCTCCAACTAATATGAGGCAACAATCCTCAACAGCTATCAATCTGTCAACAGGTACGCGACCTATCATTAGTGAAGCCCATGTGTGAACGCTCCCTTGCTCACTATAGCCCACGTGTAAACGCGGCAAGTGTATAATGCAACAAGTGTGTGCTTCTAAGCAACTAGTGTTTTTCTTTTCTTCACATGCTCAGATCCTCTGCAACCTGCAATCACTTTCTCTTCTATCTTCCACTGTCCAAACTGACACACAGCCAGTCACAACACATTCAAGCTCTCCACTAGCTTCCTCATGCTCTATGAAAAATAAATATGAATGCTATCTCAATCATGTATAAATAACTAGTATACCATAACAATCATGTCACTACTGAATCAGAAGAGTGCTTCTCACTCCATCAACCAAATCAACCAAATTGAGCCACATCATAGAAGACATACCAAGAATTACCTAAGTATTTACAACACAACAAATAATAGTATCCATCAAGACAATAATGTAACCATACCAGTGTCTCAGTGATAGATCTGAGGCCATAGAATGCAGATCTAGAACCTGCCTCATCATCCAAGAGTTTGGCACCAGCTCTAACAAAAATATCCACGATTTTATCCACTCCACGCTCCATGTACACAATCAGCCCACATGTACACTCACCCTATACACAACCAGCCCATGCGTACATGCACCCTATACAAAGACAGCCTGTGTGGACATAAGAAATTAGGGTTTTCTTTGAATCCGAGACTTTTGTCGTCAAGATTTTCGACATTATAGAAACTTGGATGCGTCCATGAGATCCTCCTCTCACTCTCTTCCTCAGATTACATCTTCAATCATGCTCAAGAGATCCACACCAATAAGATGCTCTCAAAAGAAGCTCTCAATCAATACTCCACAAGATATTGACAAGAAGTTGTCCATTGATCCACAAGGATTCTCACCAAAATGTTAATTTTACAAGAGATGTTAGCTTCTTATTTATACTTTCATCTTCTAGGTCACTTAACCCATTTTTATGTTACTTAACCCATTTCTAGGTCACTTAACCTATGTTCCTTATTTTACGGTTAATCACTTTCCATGAATAGAAAATTTTCCAATACTTTATCATTTAAATATTCCTTTTCTATTTTTTCAGTTTACTTTATCATTTAAACAACCCATCTTGATTTTGTCACTCTGCTTTATCATTTAAGTAATGATTTCTTATTTTTCAAGAACTTTTGCTTCTTTGACCTTGGGGGCTTCAAGCCTTCATATGGGGGTCCTTAAACCTTCTTAGTGTCACAAAGGTGACACACTCTTTCATCCCATGGTGTTTTAGGAACTGTACAACGCCCAGTTTCACTATGGAGCTTGTGAGAATTTGTTCTTATCTTAGAAATGCTTATTTTTTTCTTTACACTTGCCAAAAGAGATAGATAATTTTGATCTTCTAGATTAGGGTTGATTACATCTTTATAATACCTTAATTTTCTCTTTATCACACCACATATTTTCCTTAAATTGTTTTTGACGTTTCTTTTAATTGCATCTTTATTCTGCAAAATGGTTTCTTCCATGATTCCCAAATAGCCTAGCCAATATTGGGCCATCCTGGCTTGAGTCTATGGTGGTTATGACTTGATTTTGAACCAATTTTAGGTAGCCTCTTACAATAACTCTTAAATTGGTGAAAAGATTGTGCTTTTTGATAAACTCAAAAACTTGTGTTCCATTTTTTTACGTGTTGTGTTCCACACTTTTTTTTTTAAAGTAGATAGGCCTACACATATTGACAATGTGCACAATTAATGATATTTTAATCTAAAAACTTAATTTGATGGCTAGCAATAAAAGATGCTAGCATATTCTTAATTGAACTCTCAAATCAATGAATAAAATTGATTGTTCATAACTTCCTTGCATTTATGAATGCAACACCTGTTTATTTTTTAACATTTCCCTCATTGTTAGTTAAATATAAATATTATTATTATGATCATTAGTTAAATATATTCTATCAAAATAATGAAATAATAAATATCTAATTTTAGAGAATATTATTTATTGCACCATGCATATACCTTCTTCTCCACTTTGGCAAGTAACCATAATCAATAATTTTTATGGTGACCTTTTTTTTTAAGTGTACAACTCAAGTATTTTATCCCCGAGTGTCCAAAATATAAGATATGAGATTAACCTATGAATAAGAATCGAACAAAGCATATACCTTGGTCTTCCCGACCTATGTGGAAAAACTTGATCATCTAATTCTTTTCCTCTTAATAAAAGTTGGAACATCCCTTTCATGCATTATACCCTAAACCTAAAATTTATACATAAATAAACCCCCTCATGCATTATACCCTAAACATAATATTTACTTATAATTAAACCTGCGTTTTCATGAATTATACGCTAATCAATTTTCATTCGCCTTTTCCCATGGGGTTAGTGAAGTTTTGTGTGCAATTGTTATGTTGTGAGTGAGTAGCATTGTGAGAAAGGCATGTGAAAAAGTGGGGGTGCAAGTAACAATTTCAACCCAACTTCTATATTGAAATTAGAAATATGAAATCAACATTCATGTTGATTGTATATACTATTTTTTTTCGTAGCTTGCATTTTAGTTTTATTATTTAGAATCTAAATGATATTTGCTTGGTCATTTAGAAGTTAGTATTTAAGTTCACAATATAGTATTTTAACAATGGGAATTAGGATTGGTGCATAATTTTGGACCACATAGAGTATCTTTCTAGGATAGAGGAGAATGGCATACTAACCAGTTTTTCAATCAGTATAATATTTTGAACTTAATGATAATAAAAATAAATTAAATATCGGAACATAATCATTAAAAAAAAAAATTCCGAGAGAAAACTCACACTAATTATATTAAGATATAATTTTTCAGACATCAACGATCTTTGTTTATGTCAATCACAATGACCGTCACCCTCCCTCAAGTTCTTCAATAAACAGATTTACAGCTCCCATATAAAAATAGCAAAGCTCTATGACACCAAAAAACTCCTCAGTCTAACAAGACAAACTATGAACTTTGAACCCAATACAAAAATACCAAGAGAGACAAATGTTTTTGTTTTTTTTTAAATTCAAAGTGATGGAGTGTTCCAATAATCTTTCCATCCCGAGAATAATAAAAAATTCTTCCACTCAATGCCAACAGAGCTTGCTTTTATAGCCTATCTACCACGTCTTCTACTCAATGCCAACAAATCTTTCTTTGATAGCCTATCTGCCACCATATTTGTCTCTCTGTAGATATGCTGAGAAGAAATATCTCTGAAAGTAGAAACCAGTTCACTAGTTTTTCTTTTCCAACCCTCAATGTTTATAGTCGGGAGGTTTCCTTTTTTTTTTAAGACAATCAATTATTACTTTTGAATCACATAGTGATTGAATATACTGAATATCCAAATTATTTGCAATAAACAGTGAAGCCCACATGCCCAACAGCTTTGCTTTGGTGTTTGTTCTGTCCCCACTATTGAAATACCATCTATATTCCGTCGAATCTCTATATTTTACGACACCGCCTCCTCCACAACTGGAACCACCTACCACAAAAGCTCCCTCAAAGAATTCCACTGCATATCCATTAATCTTATTTATCATATTCACTATTAAACTCTGCACTTTTGTGGCAATGGATATATTCCCAAGGGCATTGATAGCCCTGTGAACAACTACCCTTGAAGAGGGAATCTTTCCTTCGAAGAGCAATCTATTATGCACCGGCCATACATTCCAGCATATCAACAAAGAATTTTTTTTTGACAATTCCTTCTTACTATTCCATTCGTCCATACATTCACTAAGAGAAGATCTCGTCCAAAAAAGTCTCATATTTAAAAACTGCGTGCAATAACATACCTTAGAGAGCCTCATCAAAAGACTTTATCCTCCCTTGAATTTTGGTCTTCTTTACTTCACCTTCCCTCTGAAATTCACTGTAGATATCATTTGGTTACCTTAGTAACTTGTAGATATTCAATATGCTCAATGGGTACTAATGGGAGACCCTTGCTCTCTTATTTATACTTTCCAAGTAGCTTCCTCTAGAAATATCCACTTAACCACTTTGTCCACTTAGCCACTTTGTCCACTTAACCAACGTTGTCAACGTAGCCACTTTGTCCACTTAACCACTTTTTCCACTTAACCAACTTTGTCCACTTAGCCACTTTGTCCACTTAACCACTTTGTCAACTTTATTATTTAATTAATTTTTCCTTGCAACCACATTGACTAGGAATCTTCTTGAAGACTTTCTAGAATAATTGACTTATTTTTTACCTTTTAGGGGCTTCTAGATAACTCATGAGGGTTCTCCAACTTCACATGTCCATAAATCTCTAACCTCGAGGAGTTATCTGATGTTCCACATATCACTGGAAATGGCATGACATATACTATCCACCTAGAATAGTTTCTCCTACAAATTCACTGATCTTCATTACATTATTCATCAACAAAACTTGGGTTACCTAACCGCACTATTGGGATAATCAACCACCTAACCATTTGGAATTCACAAAGAGTCTTCCCATGAGGGCTTTCACCATAAGGGGACCAATTTCAAAACTTTATCCAAGAGCATTTTCCCATGAGGGATTTCACCATAAGGGGACAACTTTGGAGTTTATCCATTAGGTTCTTCCTATCAACCATGACATGACATCAATGATACAAATCCCTTTAATATCAACACATCATTATGACACCACTTGAGATCAACCCTTTGATAACGATTACATCAATGACCATATAACCAATAATCAATATATCAATGATACAAACACATCACTATGAAAATACTTGACATCAACCCTTTGACATCAATGAAAACATAGTACAACACACTAGTGGGGGTTTTCCAGTGGGAGGGCACATGTTTTGAAAAGTATCTATTTGATTTGGAGAGAGAAGGCATTTTTGGAGGGTAAAACCTATTGTGATTTGGTTGTTGGGCCTAGAGCGCCTTTCCTGGCCTATTTTGGAGGAGGTTTCTTTGAGAGATATTTTATTTCGAGCTTGGAACAAGTTTTAGAGGATGAGGGTGCACTACAGAAAGAGGATCCATTTATTTGAGGCATCAAAATACCTCCAATCACCAAGAGACTCGGCCAAGGGGTTTATATTCCCCTAATCTACTATTCTAGCGATTTTGGAGTGGTTTGGATGCCTAGAGGAGGAGGACCGAGATATTGGTGAGCTACAACCTACATGAAAGTGCACAACTCAGTCATGGAGAGGAGATCCAATTATTGAAGGGAAATAAATTGATCTTGTCCCTTTTTTCATGAGTTTGTGATGCTTCTGGAGGCTATTAGCTTTAGTATTTGAGCTTGTTGGAGTAACATTCATTCCATCTTGGTTATTCTTCTTGTATTTATCCATATCTTCAGATCTGTTGTATCATGATCTTCTTATTATCTAAATAAAGGTTAGATCTAAATTTGTTTCTCTTACATTGTATTATATCTCTTGTATTTTTCTATTGGATGTGAATGTTGTCATACATTTATCATTTACTTACCATAAAAATTCACAAAACCCTTCTAGCGCACATCTGGAAGGTAGATTTGCAAAAAAAATTAACAACCAACAACAAAATTAGTGAAAGACCTAAGTTTCCAAGAAAGAAACAACTTGGGAACATTCCAGTGGTATCATAGCGTTAAATCCTCCCATCGTGTGGGGATTTGCGCATGAAAAAGTTTAGTTGTATCTATATGGGAAGGCACGGGAGATAGACAGTGGAACCAAAGGCATAAGTGGAAATATTAGGTGATGACAATGAGACACAAGTTTTAGCACGTATAGCAAAGCAGTTGAAGAGATCCATAGAAAACACACAATTCACCCTTTAACACCATTTATAGGAGACCCATAATACAATGTGCAGGGGACAGGTTGATATGAGAGAGAGCTTGGAGAGGTCAAATTCTAGCTAGGAGAAGATTATGCTTCTCCTTATGTAGATGAACCATGGTGGTGATGGCCCAAACAGTAATGTGAACATGGAAGCTAGTGGTTCTCAAGGGGGAACTAGACATCACCATGAGTAGGATCCTCACTACCATACAAAGGGAAAGATCTTTGGAGGACCTTCTAAAGTCCCAAAACATAATATAGATACTTTTATACCTTACATTCCTGCTTTCCTAGAAGCTCAACAACACGACAACTTCCTTCTAGAAGTTGAAGACAACTTTGAGGAGTATGCTAGGGAGTATGCAACTTTGAGTGCAGGATTCAAGAGACAGGCTACATTAGATCAATATTGTGGCATCAAATATAGGGGTAGGCCTAGAAACTATCAAAGGATAAATAATGAGTTGGATCACAGGGTAGGGAAGATGGAGGTACCGACCTTTGATGGGTCAACTATATCTACTGTGCAGGCTTGGATGCTTATCTGCAGCTTAACCCCATGAGGGAACTGGATGCTATAAAATTTTCCACGATCTATTAGGAGGGAAAAGCACATGACTAGTGGTATCATGAAATGAAGACCTTGGGACACAAATATATTACATCTTATCCAAAGTTCACCCAAAGGCTTATTGACAGGTTTGATTAGGGTTATTTTGAGATACACTTCAGGGAGCTCACACAACTCAAGAAAACAGGGTCACCAAAGAGTTATATTGAGGAGTTCGAGAGGATAATCATAATGGTACCTGATATCTCACCAACTAGATTGTCAATTCTTTTCACTGAAGGGTTGTTGGAACGCTTACATGTTTGGGTTAAGGAGTATAAGCCGCCTAACTTACATGATGCCATAAGGTGGACAAGGGATTTGATGGGATCAACAACTAAAGACAAATTCACTCCAAGACGTCAAATAAATCAAGGGGAAAATGATCAAATGGGAATGGATAGAGGCAAGGGGAAGATGGATGAGGCTACTAAGAGAGAATTGAGGAGGAAGCAACTATGCTTCACATGCAAGGAACCTTCAGAACCAGGACACAAATGCATGGGAAAGGGAAAGGTTCATTACACAGAGGTGATTTCAGATGATGAGGAAAAAGAGGAGATGGGACACATGCAGAATATGGAAGCAAATCAGGCTAGCAGTGGAAATTTGCAAGGTGGAGAGGGGGAGGAAACATATTTGGGGCCAACATGAGAGAAGAAGATCACCATTTCATCCATCACTGGATTCCCCAAATACAATACTTTCAGGACGAGGGGAGTGCTTCAAGGTCAGAAGGTTTATTTCCTTGTAGATGGATGAGCTTCACACAATTTCATTGATTCATCCTTGGTGAAAAGGAGGCACATTCCTATAGTAGAGTTTGAAGGATTTCATGTGGAGGTAGAAGGGGAAAATACTATGCCTCATGACAGGTACATTCTAGGTTTGAGCCTAACATTGAGTAGATAAAAATTAGCACAAGAATTTTATGCGATGGAGTTACCTAACACCAATGTTATATTGGGAGTACAATGGCTTAGTACTTTGGGGCCTATCACCACAAACTACAAAACTATGGAGATGCCATTGAATGGGGAGAATGGAAATAGGGTCAACTTGAGGGGAATGACAGGTAATGTGAGTAGAGTGGTTACAACAAAGCACATGGAGGCTATATTTAGGACATAGGAAATTGTATATGCATCAGAATGTTTGATATCAGTTCATGTGGATAGGGAGGGGCATCCTCATTACTCTCATGACATACAAAGAATCATTGACAGTCACAAGAAGGTTTTTGAACCTATTCCAGTAGGAACACCATCATATATGGGGTTTGAGCATATTATAGAGTTGGAAGAAGGCGCAAAACCACTTATCACTACTCCTTATAGACACCCAAAAAATTGGAAGAATGAAATTGAAAAGGCTATTAAAGAACTGTTGGACATGGCTCATATTAGGCCAAGCTCTAGTCCTTTCACATCTTTGGTGGTTTTATTAAATAAGAAAGATGGGACTATGCACATGTGCATTGACTATAGGGCCTTAAACAAGAATACCATTAAGAACAGGTACCCCATCCCTGGGATAGATGAGCTATTAGATGAGATACATGGCACCATCTACTTCACTAAAATAGACATGTGATCTGGTTATCATCAAATCAAAATGAGGGAGAAAGATGTGCCAAAAGAAACTTCTAGATGCCATTATGGTCATTATAAATTTATGGTTATGCCCTTTGGGATAACTAATATGCCAACCACCTTCCTATCATGCATGAATTGTGTCTTTAACAAGCAGTTGAGGAAGTTTCTCTTAGTCTTGTTAGATGACTTGATGATATATAGCAAAACTTGGGAGGACCATCTTAAGCATGTAGACCAAATCTTGAGCATTATGGAGGAACAATTATTGTACACTGAGTCAAAGTGTGAATTTGGGATGATTGAAGTCCTTTACTTGGGATACATTATTGAAGAGAAAGGGGTACAGGTGCACCAACAAAAAATACAAGCCATTCTTGACTGGCCAACACCCAAAACTCTTACTGAGTTCAAAGGAGTCCTTGGCATTTGCAGTAACTACATGAGATTTGTCAAAGGTTTCTCTCAACTTTGCACACCATTAACAGATTTGACCAGAAAAGGCACATTTAGGTGGAGCCAAGAGGAACATGTGACATTTGATAAAATGAAGAAGGTAATGAGCACTTGTCTGGTTCTATCTTTCCCATATTTCTTGTAGCCCTTCATATTGGAGTGGGGTGCCTCAGGTGAGGGCATTGGAGTAGTTCTTATGTAGAATAGGCACCTATTTCCTTTGAGAATCGAAAAATGAGGGTGCCTGAGCTCCTATACACTATTTATGAAAAAAAAATGTTAGCCATCATGCATGCTTTAGCTAAATTCACATAGTATTTGGTTGGAATGAAATTTGTTGTCAGGACCGATCAAAATAGCCTCAAGTACTTCCTAGACCAAAAGGACCTTAATGAGAGGCAACAAAAATGTGTTAGCAAGATCCACGCTTATGAGTTTGACATCGAATTTTTCAAAGGGAAGAACAATGTGGTGGATGATGCTTTATCCAGGAGACCTTAAGTATATGCCATGATAGATATTTTAGTTGATTGGAAGGCACATATTTTGGTGGAGTATTCTAAAATCATTTTTTCTTGTGGGTTGATGGATGGGAAGTTACATGATGATAACTTCGGGATCATAGATGACATAATATATTACAAGGGATAGATTTTCTTGGTTCCCGAGTCAGAATTCAAAAAACGAGTGTTGGAGGCATGCCATGATTCACCATTGGCTGGGCATCAAGGATTTTTCAAGACATATAGGAAGATAAGGGAAAGATTCACATGGAGAGACATGGAAGAGGATGTAATATGCCATATCATGGAATGTTCCACTTATTAGGAAAACAAGGATATCACACATAATCGATATCTTCGACACCTTCTTCATCAATTTAAACGTTGTTTCATGATTGTTTTTTATTTCGATCCTCCTCAACTCGACTCAACCTCGCCCCATATTAAACATGCCCTTACTACTACAAATGCTTTCTCTTTCTCTTTTCTTCATGAACTCCACTTGCCATGTC
>JZKD02S1636113.1:45343-61402 GCA_000966675.3 Picea glauca | reverse complement strand
CTTTATCATTTAAATATTCCTTTTTTATTTTTTCACTTTACTTTATCATTTAAACAACCCATCTTGATTTTGTCACTTTGCTTTATCATTTAAGTAATGATTTCTTATTTTTCAATAACTTTTACTTCTTTGACCTTGGGGGCTTCAAGCCTTCATATGGGGGTCCTTCAACCTTCTTAGTGTCACAAAGGTGACACACTCTTTCATCCAATGCCCAGTTTCACTATGGAGCTCGTGAGAATTTGTTCTTATCTTAGCAATGCTTATTTTTTTCTTTACACTTGCCAAAACAGATAGATAATTTTCATCTTCTAGATTATGGTTGATTACATCTTTATAATACCTTAATTTTCTCTTTATCACACCATATTTTTTCCTTAATTTTTTTTTGACGTTTCTTTTAATAGCATCTTTATTCTGCAAAATGGTTTCTTCCATGATTCCCAAATATCTTAGCCAATACTGGGCCATCCTAGCTTGAGTCTATGGTGGTTATGACTTGATTTTGAAGAAATTTTAGGTAGCCTCTTACCATAACTCTTAAATTGGTGAAAAGATTGTGCGTTTTGATAAACTCAAAAACTTGTGTTCCATTCTTTTACGTGTTGTGTACCACACCTTTTTTTTTTTTTTTAAGTAGATAGGCCTACATATATTGACAATGTGCAGAATTAATGATATTTTAATCTAAAAACTTAATTTGATGGCTAGCAATAAAAGATGCAAGCATATTCTTAATCGAACTCTCAAATCAATGAATAAAATTCATTGTCCATAACTTCCTTGCATTTATGAATGTAACACCTGTTTATTTTTTCACATGTCCCTCATTGTTAGTTAAATATAAATATTATTATTATGATCATTAGTTAAATATATTCTATCAAAATAAGGAAATAATAAATATCTTATTTTAGAGTATATTATGTATTGCACCATGCATATACCTTCTTCTCCACTTTGGCAAGTAACCACAACCAATAAATTTTATGGTAACCTTTTTTTTAGGTGTAGAACTCAATTATTTTATCCCCGAGTCTCCAAAATATAAGATATGAGATTAACCTATGAATAAGAATCGAACAAAGCATATACCTTGTTCTTCCTGACCTATGTGGAAAAATTTGATCATCTAATTCTTTTCCTCTTAATAAAAGTTGGAACATCCCTTTCATGCATTATACCCTAAACCTAAAATTTATACATAAATAAACCCCCTCATGCATTATACCCTAAACCTAATATTTACTTGTAATTAAACCCGTGTGTTCATGAATTATAGGCTAATAAATTTTCATTCGCCTCTTCCCATGGGATTAGTGAAGTTTTGAGTGCAATTGTTATGTTGTGAGTGAGTAGCATTGTGAGAGAGGCATGTGAAAACGTGGGGGTGCAAGTAACAATTTCAACCCAACTTCTATATTGAAATTAGAAATATGAAATCAACGTTCATGTTGATTGTATATATATTTTTTTTCATAGCTTGCATTTTAGCTTTATTATTTAGAATCTAAATGATATTTGCTTGGTCATTTAGAAGTTAGTATTTAAGTTCACAATATAGTATTTTAACAATGGGACTTAGGATTGGTGTATAATTTTGGAACACATAGAATATCTATCCAAGATAGAGGAGAATGGCATACTAACCAGTTTTTCAATCAGTATAATATTTTGAACTTAATGATAATAAAAATATATTAACTATTGGAACATAATCATTAAAAAAAAAATTCCCACAGAAAACTCACACTAATTATATTAAGATATAATTTTTCAGACATTGACGATCTTTGTATATGTCGATCACAATGACCATCACCCTCCCTCAAGTTCTTCAATAAAAAGATTTAGAGCTTCCATATAAAAATAGGAAAGCTCTATGACACCAAAAAACTCTCCAGTCTAACAAGACAAACTATGAACTTTGAACCCAATACAAAAATACCAAGAGAGACAAATATTTTTGTTTTTAAAAAAATTCAAAGTTATGGATTGTTCCAACAGTCTCTCCATCCGAAGGATAATAAAAAATTCTTCCACTCAATGCCAACAAAGCTTGCTTTTATAGCCTATCTACCATGTCTTCTACTCAATGGCAACAAAGATTTCTTTGATAGCCTATCTGACACCATATTTGTCTCTCTGTATATATGCTGAAAAGAAATATCCCTGAAAGTATAAACCAGTTCACTAGTTTTTCTTTTCCAGCCTTCAATGTTTATAGCCGGGAGGTTTCCTTTTTTTTTTAAGACAATCAATTCTTACTTTTGAATCACATAGTGACTGAATATACTGAATATCCAAATGATTTGCAATAAACAGTTAAGCTCACACACCCAACAACTTTGCTTTGGTGTTTGTTCTGTCCCCACCATTGAAATACCATCTATATTCTGTCGAATCTCTAGATTTTACAACACCGCCTCCTCCACAACTGGAACCACCTGCCACCAAAGATCCCTCAAAGAATTCCGCTGCATATCCATTAATCTTATTTATCGTATTCACTATTAAACTCTGCACTTTTGTGACAATGGATATATTCCTGAGGGCACTGATAGCCCTTTGAACAACTATCCTTGAAGAGAGAATCTTTCATTCGAAGAGTAGTCTATTATGAACCAGCGATACATTCCAGCATACCAACAAAGAATTTTTTTTTGACGATTCCTTCTTACTGTTCCACTCGTCCATACATTCACTAAGAAAAGATCTTGTCCACAAAAGTCTCATATTTAAAAACTGCGTGCAATATGACCAAGCCTCCTTCGTAAATGTAAAGTGGAAAAAAATATGAGGAATGTCTTCAGTGTGTTGCTTGCATAGTAGGCAAATTCCTGGACGAATACACCCTTTAGCTCGAAGATTATCCCAAGTAACTAATCTGTTCTCCAATGCCAACTAGAAAAAAAGAATGATCTTCATTTGAACATGTCATTTCCACAAGTTTTCTTTCCAGTCATGATAGATCAGGAGGTTCAGGGTAGATAGAATAACATTATAATATTTTTTTACTGTAGGGAACCCTGAGAGGTCCCCCCAACCCATAATAGGGAATCAGTACCATCCCCCAAAAGGGCGACGCCCACCTTGTTTAAATCCGTTATATAAGTGGTCCACTCAGCCGCGTGTGGACGAGACAATCCCAATTCGTTGTTGTTTTTCCAGACATCGAAAAGGGTACTCGGATCCGGATAACTGGAATCTTGTGTTAAAGAATGAACCTGCTTCGAGATTAAAATCTCCACCAGCTCCAAAATGAGAAGGGACAAATCCCCCATACCAAGAATATTATCTGTACCAATCGAGATATGGTGCCCTGCCCTCGGGTTCTAGTTAAGCCAATGATTTATAATAGTTAGTGAATGAACTAAACTGGCCCACATCTTAGATATCGCTGAAGATTATGAGCAGGTTGTCTAAGCCTAGTAATAAGAGTGGAGTTATGAAGATACTTGTCAAAAATGAGTTGATGCCAGATAATTTTCCGCGTTAATAGCTTCCATAAAGTAACCGTATTTAGGGCCAAATTGAACTGATAGAGGTTACAAAACCCCCGTCCCCGATTTATTTTAGGATTGGAGATTAACTCCCATCTGCAAAGATGAAACTGGAAAGAGTCATTGCACCCATTCCATAAGTAGTCAAAAGTCATTTTGTGAATCTTGTTGATGATAGATCGAGCCACAAACTCCCTGGACATCCAAAAGACTGGTTGTCCTTCCAAAACATATTTTATCAAGATTTATCGACCCCCTATAGAAAGCCACATGTTATACCATCTTGTGATTTTTTTAGAAAACCTAGAAACCAACCAACCCCAATCAGCTGCAGGTTGGGGGTCGGTATTTAAAAAGTACCCCAGGCACTTCAATCCAACATATAGGTCACTAAATGAAAAATTTAGAAGAGCTTTGAATGGAACCAGTCCAATTCGTTGAGACCTTAAAAAATAATAGTGGATTTTGTCTGGTTCACTGTAAGGCCAACAACACTGCAAAATATCTCAATGATAGCTTTAATCTCCTTCCACTCTTCTAACCTCTCCATTTACATGATGAGGGCGTTGTCCACAAAGAGAAAATGAAAGATTTTAGTAATTCTTCAAACTTTTATACCTGAAATCGAGCCTCCCGCCGATGATTTCTTCAATAATAAAATAATTCTCTCCATCATAAGAATGAATAGTTGGCGGGATAATGAACAACCTTGATGAACCCCCCTCTCACTTCTGAAGAAGCCTGTAGGTTCTCCATTTACTAAAATTGTAAAGGAAGAAGACGTTACACATGACATAATGCAATTTTTCATTTGGATGCCCAATCCCACTTTAAGAAGAATCAATCGAAGTTGGTCCCAATCAATGCAACCATATTATTTTCTTAAAACAAGCTTCAGAACAAGAGCTTTCAGCTTCTTCTTTTTAATGCTGTGGATACTTTCACTTGCATTCCCTATGGAATCTTGAATGTGTCTTCCTTTTAAGAAACCCAGCTACTCAGAAGAGATAAACCTTGGCAAAAATGATTTTAACCGATTGGCAATTATTTTTTAGATAACCTTGTAACACAGGTTACAAAGAGAAGTAGAGTGAAAGTCATCAAAATTTCCTGGCTTATTTGATTTAGGAATTAATGTCAGAAAAGTAGTATTAAGACCACCCGTAATAGAACCCTGTCTTCTAGAATCTTCAACCATTACATGAAGGTCCTCCCCAATCAAGTCAAAGAAAAAAATGAAAAATTCTGAAGTCCACCCATGTGCGCCTGGACTCTTTTCTTTCTTGAAATGAACAAGAACATCTTGAAGTTCTTCTAATGTTACCAGTATGAAAAATGTGTTAGACTCCTCTTCATACAACATCTGTGTAAAGAGATCTGGGACTTTGCACTGATCATTGATAATCGAAGTAGCTGGTGCCTTGTAGAGAGCCTTAAAGTAGTTTACTACCTCATTTTTTATAGCTTCTTACTCGTGGTTAAAACTCCAAACCGTGAATAAATCTCCCATATATGATTTTTTATCCTGTTATGGTTTGTCACCTTATGAAAATATCTAGTGTTGTTATCCCCCTCGATAACCATAGAGCTCTACTACAGATACACCAAAGCTCCTCTTCACTCCTAAGAATCACATTCCTTTCAAATTCACTATGTTTTAAGAGGAAACGACAACTAGAATGGTTGGGTCACCTACCACACCTACCACACCCAAAAAAAATTGGTGCATTTTCTGATGTTGGACACACCTACCACACTTAGAGGGGGGGGTGAATTTGTGTGGGGCTCTTTTTCCCAAAGCTTCCCTCTTGCACAAAAACTCATCAATTAGCATTCAACTTTTATTTATTACCCATTGTTGTTATTTATAACTAGTTAGATGTAAGCACATATCAACAACATCTATCAACAATATATCATGAACAAGTCATCACCATAATGAACACAAAGAACACAAGATGTATGTACAATTTTATTTTTGTTATGGACTACAATCCTTAGGTTTTATCAACAACCACTGAATAGAGTACAACACTACAAGAGCAACAACTCTATAATGCAAGACTTAACTTACACGCTCAGCACCAACTGAGATGAGGCAACAATCCTCAAAAGATATCAATCTTTTCTATAGGTACATGACCTATCAGTAGTGCAGCCCGCGTGTGAAGGCGCCCTAGCTCGCTACAGCCCACGTGTAAATGCGACAAGTGTATAATGCAACAACCATGTGCTTCTAAGGAACTAGAGTTTTGCTTTAAATGATTTAGAAAAAAAATATGATTTTATAATACAACATGTGAAAAGAATTGTGTTTTCTGAATTTGATATAAGAGGAAAATAGTTGTAAATTTACTCAATGAGCCAAATAAGGAAAAAAAATAATACAATTTATTTTTAAAAATATTTATTTGTATTATAAATATTCTTTATTATCTTACCACTTAGTAAACCCTTGTGCGGACTTAAATAACAATTACTATTAGCACTCAGAAATTTGAGAATGATTATATAATCAAGAAATTCATGCAACAATTAAAAAAAATGCATTTTACACATTAAAAGACACCTTATGAATCGTTAGTGGCATGTTGTACAAAATAAAAAAGCACACCAGCGAGAGAAATATCGGAATTGAATACAATCCAAAATACTAAAAAACATTAATTTTTTTATTCTCATGTAGTTTTTAAAAGTTTTATGCGTTAGGATGGTGTACATGTTTTTAATAAATAAAAACATAAAATTTTGACCTATGTGGAAAAATTTGATCATCTAATCCTCTTCCTCGTGATAAAAGTTGGAACATCGCTTTCATGCATTATACCCTAGACCTAAAATTTATCCATAAATAAACCCGTTCATGCATTATACCCTAAACCTAATATTTACTTATAATTAAACCCAGGTATTCATGAATTATAGGCTAATCAATTTTCATTTGCCTTTTCCGATGGGGTTAGTGAAGTTTTGAGTGCAATTGCTATGTTGTGAGTGAGTAGCATTGTGAGAGAGGCATGTGAAAGAGTGGGGGTACAAGTAACAATTTCACGCTAACTTCTTTATTGAAATTAAAAATATGAAATCAACATTCATGTTGATTGTATATAATGTTTTTTTTCATAGCTTGCATTTTAGTTTTATTATTTAGAATCTAAATGATATTTGCTTGGTCATTTAGAAGTTAGTATTTAAGTTCACAATTTAGTATTTTAGCAATGGGACTTAGGATTGGTGCAAAATTTTGGACCACATAGAGTATTTCTCCAGTCATCCATACATTGAATAAGAGAAGATCTCGTCCACGAAAGTCTCATATTTAACAACTGCGTGCAATATGACGAAGACTCCTTTGTAAAGGTATAGTGGATAAAAATATGAGGAATGTCTTCAGTGTGTTGCTTGCACAGTAGGAAAAATCTTGGACCAATCCACCCTTTAGTTTGGATATTATCCCAGGTAAGTAACCTGTTCTCCAATGCCAACTAGAAAAAAAGAATGATCTGCAGTAAAACATGCCATTTCCAGAAGTTTTCCTTCCAGCCATGCCAGATCGAGAGGTTCAGGGTACATAGAATAACATTATAACAGTCTTTTACTGTAAGGAACCCTGAGAGGTCTCCCCAACCCATAATAGACAATCAGTACCATCCCCCAGAAGGGTGATGCCCACCTTGTTTAACTCCGCTGTATAAGTGTTCCACTCCGCCGCATGCATACCACACAATCCCAATTCGTTGTTGCTTTTCCAGACTTCGACAAGGGTATTAGGATCTCGATAACTGGAATCTTGTGCTAAAGAATGAATCTGCTTCAAGTTTAAAATCTCCACCAGCTCCAATATGAGAAGGGATGAATCTCGCATACCAAGAATATTATCTCTACCAATCGATATATGATGCTCTGCCCTCGGGTTCCAGCAAACCCAATGATTTCTAATAGTTAACGAATAAACTAAACTGGCCCACATCTTAGATATTGCTAAAGATTATGAGCAGGTTGTCTAAGCCTACTAATAAGAGTGGAGTTATGAAGATACTTGTCAAAAATGACTTGATACCAGATACTTTGTTGCACTAATAGATTCCATAAAGTAACCACATTCATGGCCAAATTTAAGTGATAGAGGTTACAAAGCCCCCATCCCCCATTTCTTTTAGGCTTGGATATTAACTCCCATCTACAAATATGAAACTGGAAAGAGTCATTGCACCCATTCCATAAGTAGTGAAAAATCACTTTGTGAATCTTGTTGATGATAGATCGAGGCACAGACTCCCTGGACATCCAAAAGACCGGTTGTCCTTCCAAAACATATTTTATCAAGATGTATCGACCCCCTATAGAAAGCCACATGTTATACTATCTTGTGATTTTTTTAGAAAACCTAGAAACCTACCAACCCCAATCATAAAAAGTACCCCAGGCACTTCAAACCAACAGATAGGTCACTAAATGAAAAATTTAGAAGAGCTTTGAATGGAACCAATTCCAATTCGCTGAGACCTTAAAAAAGAATAGTGGATTTTGTCTGGTTCACTGTAAGGCCAACAACGCTGCAAAATAGCTCAATGATAGCTTTAATCTCCTTCCACTCTTCTAACCTCGTCATTTACATGATGAGGACGTCGTCCAAAAAGAGAAAATGAAAGATTTTAGTAATTCTTGAAACTTTTATACCTGAAATTGAGCCTCTCGTCGATGATTTCTTCAATAATAAAAAAATTCTCTCCATCATAAGAATGAAGAGTTGGGGGGATAATGGAAAACCTTGACGAACCCCCCTCTCACTTCTGCAGAAGCCCGTAGGCTCTCCATTTACTAAAAATGTAAAGGAAGAAGACGTTACACATGACATAATGCAATTTTTCATCTGGATGCCCAATCCCACTTTAAAAAGAATCAATCGAAGTTAGTCCCAATCAATGCAACCATATTATTTTCTTAAAACAAGCTTCAGAACAAGAGCTTTCAGCTTCTTCTTTTTAATGCTATGGATACTTGCACTTGCAATCCCTATGGAATCTTGAATGTGTCTTCCTTTTAAGAAACCCAACTACTCGAAAGAGACAAACCTGGGCAAAAATGATTTTAACCGATTGGCAATAATTTTTTAGATAACCTTGTAACACAGGTTACAAAGAGAAATAGAGTGAAAGTCATCAAAACTTCCTGGCTTATTTGATTTAGGAATTAATGTCAGAAAAGTAGAATTAAGACCACCCATAATAGAACCCTGTCTTCTAGAATCTTCAGCCATTACATGAAGGTCCTCCCCAATCAACTGAAAGAAAAAAATGAAAAATTCTGAAGTCCACCCATGTGGGTCTGGGCTCTTTTATTTCTTGAAATGAATAAGAACATCTTGAAGTTCTTCTAATGTTATCGGTGTGAAAAATGTGTTAGAATCCTCTTCATACAACATATGTGTAAAGAGATCTGGGAATTTGCACTGATCACTGATAATCGAAGTAGCTGGTGCCTTGTAGAGAGTCTTACAGTAGTTTACTCCCTCATTTTTTATAGCTTCTTTCTCTCTGACCAAAAATCCAAACAGTGAATAAATCTCCGATATATGATTTTTTATCCTACTATGGTTTTTCACCTTATGAAAATATCCAGTGTTGTTATCCCCCTAAAGAACCATAGATCTCTGCTACGGATACCCCAAAGCTCCTCTTCACTCCTAAGAATCACGTTCCTTTCAACTTCACTCTGTTTTAAGAGGAAACAACAACTATAATGGTTGGGTCACCTGCCAATATGCCATTGAAAGTTCTAATATCAGATTCCAAAGATATCAGCTTATTTTTTTTTTTTCTTGGTTCTCTTTTTTCCATGACTTAGTTAATTCTTTTAGGACCTGTATCTTCCATAATAGCCACCTTTGTTTTCTCTCTTCCCTCAGAAGAAAAGATTCATTCCACGTCATATGGACAAGATCCATGAACTCCTTCTCATTAATCCAATCAACATTAAACTTGAATGAGAATCTCTTATAAGTCAGGGTCTGCTCCATCTAGAAAAAAAATTGGTGCATGGTCTCATGTTGGACACACCTACCACACTTAGACGAGGTTGAATGAGTGTGGGGATCTTTTTCCCAAAGATTCCCTCTTGCACAAAAACTCATCAATTAGCATTCAAAATTTATTTATTACCCATTCATGTCATTTATAACCAGTTAGATGTGAGCACATATCAACAATATATCATGAACAAGTCATCACCATAATGAACACAATGAACACAAGATCTATGTACAATTTTCTTTTTACTACGGACTACAATCCTTATAGTTTATCAACAACAACTGAATAGAGTACAACTCTAAAAGAGCACCAACTCTATAATGCAAGACTTAACTTACACCCTCATCTCCAACTAAGATGAGGCAACAATCCTCAACAACTATCAATCTGTCAATAGGTACACGACCTATCATTAGTGCATCCCACGTGTGAACGCTCACTGGCTCACTATAACCCACGTGTAAACGCGGCCAGTGTATAATGCAACAAGTGTGTGCTCCTAAGCAACTAGGGTTTTTCTTTTCTTCACATGCTCAGATCCTCTGCAACCTGCAATCAATTTCTCTTCTGTCTTCCACTGTCCAAACTGACACACAGCCAGTCACAACACATCCAATCTCTCCACTACCTTGCTCATGCTCCACGACAAATAAATATGAATGCTATCTCAATCATGTATAAATAACTAGTATACCATAGCAATCATGTCACTACTGAATCACAAGAGTGCTTCTCACTCCATCAACCAAATCAACCAAACTGAGCCACATCATAGAAGACATACCAAGAATTACCTAAGCATTCACAGCACAACAAACAATAGTATCCATCAATCCAATAATGTAACCATACCAGTGTCTCAGTGATAGATCTGAGGCCATAGAATGCAGATCTAGAACCTGTCGCATCATCCAAGAGCTTGGCACTAGCTCTAACAAAAATATCCATGATTTTATGCACTCCACGCTCCATGTACACAATAAACACACATGTACAATCACCATATACACAACCAGCCCGTGCGTACATACGCCCTATACACAGACATCCTGCCTGGACATCAAAAATTAGGGTTTTATGTGAATCCGAGACTTTTGTCGTCAAGATTTTTGACATTGTAGAAACTTGGATGCGTCCATGAGATCCTCCTCTCAATCTCTTCCTCATATTATATCTTCAATCATGCTCATGAGATCCACACCAATAGGATGCTCTCACAAGAAGCTCTCAATCAATACTCCACAAGATATTGACAAGAATCTCTCCATTGATTCACAAGGATTCTCACCAAAATGTTAATTTTACAAGAGATCCTAGCTTCCTATTTATACTTTCATCTTCTAGGTCACTTAACCCATTTTTAGGTTACTTAACCCATTTCTAGGTCACTTAACCTATGTTCCTTATTTTAGGGTTAATCACTTTCCATGAATAGAAAGTTTTCCAATACTTTTTCATTTAAATATTCCTTTTTTATTTTTTCACTTTACTTTATCATTTAAACAACCCATCTTGATTTTGTCACTTTGCTTTATCATTTAAGTAATGATTTCTTATTTTTCAAGAACTTTTACTTCTTTGACCTTGGGGGCTTCAAGCCTTCATATGGGGGTTCTTCAACCTTCTTAGTGTCACAAAGGTGACACACTCTTTCATCCCATGGTGTTTTAGGAACTGTCCAATGCCCAGTTTCACTATGGAGCTCGTGAGAATTTGTTCTTATCTTAGCAATGCTTATTTTTTTCTTTACACTTGCCAAAACAGATAGATAATTTTCATCCTCTAGATTAGGGTTGATTACATCTTTATAATGCCTTAATTTTCTCTTTATCACACCACATTTTTTCCTTAAATTTTTTTTGATGTTCCTTTTAATAGCATCTTTATTCTGCAAAATGGTTTCTTCCATGATTCCCCAATAGCTTAGCCAATACTGGGGAATCCTGGCTTGAGTCTATGGTGGTTATGACTTGATTTTGAAGCAATTTTAGGTAGTCTCTTACAATAACTCTTAAATTGGTCAAAAGATTGTGCTTTTTGATAAACTCAAAAACTTGTGTTCCATTCTTTTACGTGTTGTGTTCCACACTTTTTTTTTAAAAGTAGATAGGCCTACACATATTGACAATGTGCAGAATTAATGATATTTTAATCTAAAAACTTAATTTGATGGCTAGCAATACAAGATGCTAGCATATTCTTAATTGAACTCTCAAATCAATGAATAAAATTCATTGTTCATAACTTCCTTGCATTTATGAATGCAACACCTGTTTATTTTTTCACATTTCCCTCATTGTTAGTTAAATATAGATATTATTATTATGACCATTAGTTAAATATATTCCATCAAAATAATGAAATAATAAATATCTAATTTTAAAGTATATTATTTATTGCACCATGCATATACCTTCTTCTCCACTTGGGCCAGTAACCACAACCAATAAATTTTATGGTCACCTTTTTTTTTTTAAGTGTAGAACTCAAGTATTTTATCCCCGAATCTCCAAAATATAAGATATGAGATTAACCTATCAATAAGAATCGAACAAAGCATATACATTGTTCTTCCCGACCTATGTAGAAAAAATTTGATCATCTAATTCTTTTCATCCTAATAAAAGTTGGAACATCCCTTTCATGCATTATACCCTAAACCTAAAATTTATAGATAAATAAACCCGCGTGTTCATGAATTATAGGCTAATCAATTTTCATTCGCCTCTTCCCATGGGGTTAGTGAAGTTTTGAGTGCAATTGTTATGTTGTGAGTGAGTAGCATTGTGAGAGAGGCATGTGAAAAAGTGGGGGTGCAAGTAACAATTTCAACCCAACTTCTATATTGAAATTAGAAATATGAAATCAACATTCATGTTATTGTATATACTATTTTTTTTCATAGATTGTATTTTAGTTTTATTATTTAGAATCTAAATGATATTTGCTTGGTCATTTAGAAGTTAGTATTTAAGTTCACAATATAGTATTTTAACAATGGGATTTAGGATTGGTGCATAATTTTGGACCACAAAGAGTATCTATTTAGGATAGAGGAGAATGGCATACTAACCAGTTTTTCAATCAGTATAATATTTTGAACTTGATGATAATAAAAATAAATTAAATATCGGAACATAATCATTAAAAAAAAAAATTCCCACAGAAAATTCACACTAATTATATTACGATATAATTTTTCAGACATCGACGATCTTTGTTTATGTCGATCACAATGACTGTCACCCTCCCTCAAGTTCTTCAATAAAAAGATTTAGAGCTTCCATATAAAAATAGAAAAGCTCTATGACACCAAAATACTCCTCAGTCTAAAAAGACAAACTATGAACTTTGAACCCAATACAAAAATACCAAGAGAGACAAATGTTTTTGTTTTTAAAAAAATTCAAAGTGATGGACTGTTCCAACAGTCTCTCCATCCGAAGGATAATAAAAAATTCTTCCACTCAATGCCAACAAATCTTGCTTTTATAGCCTATCTACCACATTTTCTACTCAATGCCAACAAATCTTTTTTTGATATCCTATCTGCCACCATATTTTTCTTTTTGTAGATATGCTGAAAAGAAATATCCCTGAAAGTAGAAACCAGTTCACTAGTTTTTCTTTTCCAACCTTCAATGTTTATAGTCAGGAGGTTTCCTTTTTTTTTAAGACAATCAATTATTACTTTTGAATCACATAGTGACTGCATATACTGAATATCCAAATGATTTGCAATAAACAGTGAAGCCCACACGCCCAACAACTCTGCTTTGGTGTTTGTTTTGTCCCCACCATTGAAATACCATCTATATTCCGTCAAATCTCTAGATTTTACAACACCGCCTCCTCCACAACTGGAACCACCTACCACCAAATCTCCCTCAAAGAATTCCGCTGCATATCCATTACTCATTTTTATTGTATTCACTATTAAACTCTGCACTTTTGTGGCAATGGATATATTCCTGAGGGCAGTGATAGCCCTGTGAACAACTACCCTTGAAGAGGGAATCTTTGCTTCGAAGAGTAGTCTATTATGCACCAACCATACATTTCAGCATACCAACAAAGATTTTTTTTTTGACAATTCCTTCTTACTGTTCCACTCGTCCATACATTCACTAAGAGAAGATCTTGTCCACAAAAGTCTCATATTTAAAAACTGCGTGCAATATGACCAAGCCTCTTTCGTAAAGGTATAGTGGAAAAAAATATGAGGAATGTCTTCAGTGTGTTGCTTGCATAGTAGGCAAATTCCTGGACCAATACACCCTTTAGCTTGGATATTATCCCAAGTAAGTAACCTGTTCTCCAATGCCAACTAGAAAAAAAGAATGATCTTCAGTTGAACATGTCATTTCCACAAGTTTTCTTTCCAGTCATGATAGATCAAGAGGTTCAGGGTAGATAGAATAACATTATAATATTTTTTTATTGTAGGGAACCCTAAGAGGTCTCCCCAACCCATAATAGGGAATCAGTACCATCCCCCAAAAGGGTGACGCCCACCTTGTTTAACTCCGTTATATAAGTGTTCCACTTGGCCGCGTGTGGACGAGACAATCCCAATTCGTTGTTGTTTTTCCAGACTTCGGAAAGGTAACTAGGATCATAATAACTGGAATCTTGTGTTAAAGAATGAATCTGCTTCGAGATTAAAATCTCCACCAGCTCCAAAATGAGAAGGGACGAATCCCCCATACCAAGAATATTATCTGTACCAATCTGGATATGGTGCCCTGCCCTCGGGTTCTAGTTAAGCCAATGATTTATTATAGTTAGTGAATGAACTAAACTGGCCCACATTTAGATATTGCTGAAGATTATGACCAGGTTGTCTAAGCCTACTAATAAGAGTGGATTTATGAAGATACTTGTCAAAAATGAGTTGATGCCAGATACTTTTCCGCGTTAATAGCTTCCATAAAGTAACCGTATTCAGGGCCAAATTGAACTGATAGAGGTTACAAAACCCCCCATCCCCCATTTCTTTTAGGATTGGAGATTAACTCCCATTTGCAAAGATGAAACTGGAAAGAGTCATTGCACCCATTTCATAAGTAGTGAAAAATCACTTTGTGAATCTTGTTGATGATAGATCGAGGCACAAACTCCCTAGACATCCAAAAGAGTGGTTGTCCTTCCAAAACATATTTTATCAAGATGTATCAACCCCCTATAGAAAGCCACATGTTATACCATCTTGTGATTTTTTTAGAAAACGTAGAAACCAACCAACCCCAATCAGCTGCAGGTTGAGGGTCAGTACTTAAAAAGTACTCCAGGCACTTCAATCCAACAGATAGGTCACTAAATGAAAAATTCAGAAGAGCTTTGAATGGAACCAGTTCCAATTCGCTGAGACCTTAAAAAAGAATAGTTGATTTTGTCTGGTTCACTGTAAGGCCAACAACGCTGCAAAATAGCTCAATGATAGCTTTAATCTCCTTCCACTCTTCTAACCTCGCCGTTTACATGAACAACGCTGCAAAATAGCTCAATGATAGCTTTAATCTCCTTCCACTCTTCTAACCTCGCCGTTTACATGATGAGTACGTCGTCCACAAAGAGAAAATGAAAGATTTTAGTAATTCTTGAAACTTTTATACCTGAAATCGAGCTTCCCGCCAATGATTTCTTCAATAATAAAATAATTCTCTCCATCATAAGAATGAAGAGCTGGGGGGATAATGGACAACCTTAACTAACCCCCCTCTCACTTCTGAAGAAGCCCGTAGGCTCTCCATTTACTAAAAATGTAAAGGAAGAAGACGTTACACATGACATAATGCAATTTTTCATCTGGATGCCCAATCCCAGTTTAAGAAGAATCAATCGAAATTGGTCCAATCAATGCAACCATATTATTTTCTTAAAACAAGCTTCAGAACAAGAGCTTTCAGCTTCTTCTTTTTAATGCTGTGGATACTTTCACTTGCATTCCCTATGGAATCTTGAATGTGTCTTCCTTTTAAGAAACCCAGCTACTCACCATTGCATGACTGGATGCATTTCCAAATCCAATGCCAATACCATAGGCATGAATCCATTTCCCATGACTGTACGGGTAAATTTGAAATTTTAAACGCTCTTCTTGGATTGCTCCACTCTGCAGATACTTCCAGATGCGGTTGGTAACTTGACGGGATTCCAAAATCTTGATTTCGGTGGGTTCTTCACTTTGCAGACTCTCACTTAGTTGGCAACCTGACGGGGGTCCAAAGTTTTCCTTTGAAAGTTTTTCTTTGGGTCGCTGACTTTCCCCTGACGAGCTTCCAAAGTCTTTTGTTGGGCCGGTGCTTCACTATGCAGACGCTCCCAGATTCTGATGGATTAATTTGGGTGCCTTATATTATATATATGTATATGTTTACTCTGCATTAATATGATTTTTTTGAATTTTTAAAATTGTTTTTATATTTTAATAAATTTTTAAAATTATTTTTATGTAAATATAAAGTCATTTTTATTAAGATTATTCTGCATTGATATGATTGTTTTTGAATTTTTTAAATTAT
>JZKD02S1636113.1:21940-45236 GCA_000966675.3 Picea glauca | reverse complement strand
TCTAATAATAAAAATTTTAATTTATTCTTTATTTTCAATTTTATTATTTTTTTATTTATATTTCAATTATTTATCATTTTAACAAATTTAAATTTTATTAAAAAAAGCTTTTAATATAAAAATTTTAATTTATTTCTTAATTCTCAATCTTAAAAAATTTTAATTTATATTTCAACTATTTATTTTAATCAATTTAAATTAATATGTACATTTGGAGATGGGCACTTTTAATAATCTTTTAATTATAAATTATAATTGATGGCTAACAATTGAAGATGCTAGCATATTCTTTGTAGTCTTTATCAATCAATGAATGAGATTTACCCTGTTTATATAATTAGCAAACTTACTTGACATTAAGTATTTACTTCACTATTAACCTTTTATCTTTTACAATGCAATTATCTTTTATAATGCAAGATTCACATTTACTGTGCAACCATCTGATTGCCACTTTTATATGATTAACAAACTTATTTGGCATTAAGTATTTACTTCACTATTAACCTTTTATCTTTTACAATGCAAGATTTACATTTGTGCCACGTTTTGCCATATCTCATATACAGCTACTAACCACACTTTTCATATTGGCTGAGCATTTAATTTTCTACAGGACAATTTTCTACAGAAACATGGTGTGTGGCAATGTAGGATGGCAGACGTCCTGTTTTCTACAAGAACTTGTGCCACATTTTTCCATATCTCCTATACAACTACGGACCCCATATATCCTATACAACTACGAACCACACTTATCATATTGGCTGAGTGTTTAATTTTCTAGATGAACGTGGAGCATGGCAATGCAGGATGCCAGGCATCATAAAACCCAACGGTTTTGTAGATTAATGTGGAGTGTGGCAATGCATGATGCCAGGCGTCCTAAAACCCAGCGACAGGTGGAATAACAGGTGCAGTAACCCGCAGACCAACTCGGTTGCCTGTAAATCATTGGCAAATAAATGATGAAAGCGCTCAGATAATTGCTACCCTATGAAAATATTTGGGTATGGGCAGAGGATCGCGGATCCGTGGACTGACTCAATTCCCTGTAAATTATTGGCAAAGAAATGAAAGCGCCCTTTTCTGGTTGCGGATTCAACGAGACTACCTTGGAGGTGACTCGCAAGGAGTGCTAGAACAAATGGTAAGATTTGATAATGTGAATTCCTCACAATTGATCAAATAATGCTACTGGTTGCGGATTCAACCAGTACATTGCAATGTATTTAAGCCAATAAGCTTTGTGATTTGTGCATAGGATAAGTATTTAAGCCAATTTTGTGATTTATGCAATGTATTTAAGCCAATAAGCTTTGTGATTTGTGGTTGGTTGTCAGGAATACAATTCAAAAGATCTAAGGTCGGCAAATAGATTTAGTCGACCACATAATTTATATCTATGGTACCATAGATATAAATTATGTGGTCGACTAAATCTATTTGCCGTGTCGGGCTAATCTAGCGAAACATTGGTTTGCTCGATTCTGAATGAAACTACCTTGGAGGTGACTGGCAAGGAGTGCTATCAACCTAAGAAAAACTCTATCCAAATTCTGACTATTTATTTACACAGTCTAGGAAAAGTAAAAAAACCTCAATCTTAACAATTATAAATGATTAAAAAAAACATAATTATAAATGATTTAAAAAAAACACAATTATAAAATAGAGTTGTAAGTAGTTCTTCTCAAATTTGCCAAATTTGAAGATCCAAAAGGAATGTTGCAATCATTAATACTAAGGCCATGGTTGTTTTTACATTTAATGAGAAGCTTGATGCTAATAAATTACAGTTTGCATATATCTCTAGAAGGAGAATGGAAATTATAAGTTGAAGGAAATTATCTAAATACATGGGATGCTACTTGATGCAGGAGCATCGCTTCACCTCAACAATGCGCCAACATTCCATACATCAACACGCATTTCAGAGAGGGAGAGGCATTAACCCTCCCCTTTTTTAAATTAGAAATCTGATTCTATAGGGATTTGTGTTATAAGGCTGATAAATGCCAAGCCATGTCTTTGTACAGGTAGTGGATATGGTCACCTTAAATGGTTGAGTGTATGCAGGTCTAGATCGTGGTCAGGTCTGGATCATAATTCATTGTACTGAAGCCATAAGAATATGGTGTCTTAACTGAGACAGTGATGGCACTAAGGCGGGGAAGAAGAGGATAAGTTCGTAGAGCCCTCTTTTGTAAAAAGGGGGCAGAGATCATTATAGAGAGGTCTAAGAAGCGGAACTCAGGATAGAGTTAGGATAGGAGGTAGAATAGTTCTTGGAGAGAGATTGAGAGAACTGGGACTTTGTTGCAGTCCAGTTTTTGTAAACATCTCTATAGACACACAGAGATAATAGAAAAGAAATTTTTCCTGCACATGGTATGTTTATGTATTTGTGTTTATTGTTATATTTTTATACGTCGTTCATGATTGAATGTATGAATTGGTGAAGTGTTGAATAAATTTCAATTGTTTCTCTCATTGAGTTTTCGAGTGCAAGGAGTGCACACAGTCCCCAAGGAGTGCATTGACAGAGGTGAGTTAGCCTCACAGAAGCTCAGGAGAGATATCGTTGAACCTTCAGCAATAGAAGTGCAAGGAGTGCACAGGAAGAACTTTGTGTTTAGTTCGAAAAGACACAGAGATACTGAACACTCTGTAAGGAGGAGCTCTTCAAGGTGTGCATTGAGCAAGGAGAATGCCAAGAGGGTGAGGAGAATTTATTTTCAAGAAATCCTTCGGATCTGAGTTTGATGAAATCCCAGAAATGCAAGGAGTGCGTGGGAGGTTGAAATATTTGAGGAGATCAAGCTCAGAAGAGATAACGTAAGGAGTGCGTATGAGATGGACTTATTCTAAGTCCAAAAGATCATAAGAGATAACGCTTTCAAAAACGAAGACGAGATCCAAGAGAATCAGACTCGTAGGAGGAGCAAAGGTTGACACCTTTGAAGAGTGAGAAATATTCTAAGTCAGAAGAAATCAAAAGCTCAGGAGGAGGACCAACAATAGTCATCAGATTAGTTGTGGAGAAGAGCCTGAACCATTAAATCAGTGACTAGTGAACAAAGGAAGCACAGAGGAGAAGAACAGATCTCATCCGTTGGATCTGAGCACAGAGGATCAACAATCGTTGGATCTGAATGGAAGTGCACGAGCCTTAACGTTCTATACAAGCAGGAGGGTGGACTTGCTAAAAGTCTCGAAGTCTCGAATTCATTTGGGACCATCCATCATTTGGGAGGAAGCGTGGTGGAAATCCATCAATTTCGGGTGGAAACGTTCTAGGAGGAATGAATGCACAGAAGTTTGAAACTTTTGAAGCCCGAAGAGACGAAGAGCCATAGGTAATATGAACCATCAGATTCAAAGGAACATGTGTTAGCGAATCGTATGATCAAGAGAAAGACGGAGGATGGAATATTGAAACACCTGAACCTCGAATAGTTGAAGAGACGAGGGTCATCGATCTGTGAGGGGACAGTTGTTAGTATATTTGAGTCTCCAGGTGAAAGCACTCTAAGAGAAATGCGTGCATATGAGTTTGAGACTCCCGAAGCCTGAAGCGTCGGAGAGTCAAAGCGCTGGAGAGCCGAAGACCCGAAGACCCAAAGAGAATCTGGATCGTTAGATCCAGAAAGGGTATGTGGCGAAAGATTGTGAACTCCAAGTGAAATCACTCTGGGAGAACGCGAAGGAGAAGGGTCTAAAATCGTCGAAGCTCGAATAGCTGAAGCGGACGATAGTCGTTGATTTGGGTTGGACAGGTGTCACCATATCATAAACTTTGGAGGATCGTACTCCGTGGTTTTTGAGAAATTGAGTTTCATAAAGTTCCGAAGCGTCGAAGCCCAAAGCATTCAGGGTCGTTGGTCCCAAAGGAGAAATGTGGATCATTGATCTATGACGGGACACATGGAGGACGAAGATTCATTTTCTTGGATAACCATTGGATCAGGGAGGACAGGTGTCAGAGGATCTGACACTCTGAAATGATTCACTCTGGAGGTTTGTGTTTGTTGATATTTGAGAATCCCAAAGGCCAAAGTCCCGAAAACGACGAGAGTCGTTGATGTGAAGGTGGAAACGTGGTGCCAGATCTAGATCTACGAAGGAAAGAGGAGGAGGAAAGGTCTGAAGACCTGGAGAAGATCTTGATCGTTGATGGAGAAGGGAGTAGAAGGACCGTCGATCTAGTTGAGGAGGCCGAAGTCCCGAAGCAGGATCAGAGTCATCGATTCAGGAGGACGCGTGGCAGACGATCTTCCATTTTGGAGAAATCTCTCCAGAAGGAACGAGAATTTGAGAATTGAAAGTCCCGAAGGCTAGACTTGCGGAGGAGATCGTGGTCTTAGATTAAGGGGGACATGTGTCGATAGATCTTCTACTCCAAAAGATTGTCACACAGGGAAAAGCAAAGGTTGAGAGTTGAAAGTCCTGAAGGCCGGAAAGCTGGAATCAACCACGACCGTTGATTTGGAAGGGAGCTACGTGTTGAAAGATCATGGAGATCTAGAATCGCACGTGGAAGGAGGAAGAGGAAGGTGGGAAAGGGGATTTGATAGTATCTGTTGATCATGGATCATCGTCGAAAGCCAGAGATCAATGGAAGGGAAGGATTGTCGGGCCAGGACATGGTCAGATGTTAATTGTCCTTGAGCGGGCCATAATTTCAACCACAGTTTTAACAAAGGGATACATGCTAGCTAGAGCTGAATTGTGGGGCGAAAAGTGGGTTGGTCTAAAACCACTCTTTCCTGCATCCGAAATTGCGTATTTACGTAAGGACACAACCCAGGGCCATATGAATAAGGGGTTAATCACAGAAGGAGATAGCACCTGAACATTAGTGTTTTGGAAGAAGACGGGAATAGCTCGTGGGTCTGACAGAACCTGCACACATAAGGAAACGGGGCATGTGTATAATTGATTTGGGTTCAATCAGGAGCTCGAAGAGTCAATTTGACTCAGAAATTAGAAAGATCCTAGAACGAGAGGTCGTAGAACCCCGGGAGGGGAGGGGGGCTGCATTAGGTGGTATTAGAGCCCAGAATTGATTTCTATAGGCAAAGGAGATAATCTGATGACAGTAAGTGGTATCAGAAGTAAAGGTTTCCTTATAGACAATAGGTGAAAGGAAAGCAGAGTATTGATGCTCTGTGATAAGGTTGTTACATGTGCGCAACAACAAAACTTTAAGCAACCAGGTAAGCTGTGAGAGAAGATGGAGATTCTCTCAGATGTAAAGTGATCCATAGGCTTTCCAAGAGGGTAGGTAGAAGGTGGAAATGGCTACTGAAGGCCATGAGCGTGGTCAAAGAAAAGGCTGCAAGAAGAAATTCAATCCACAGATGGATCTGGAGCTCAATGATATAAGAGAAATGATGGAACAACTAGCATTGAAGATGCAGTAGGAGGCAAAGGTACACTGGAGGTACAAATGTCCTTTAAACAAGAAGGCAAAATGGCCTGTTCAAAAGTTGTTGGCCATAAAGTAGCAACAAAAGTTGAGAAGGTGGCTGAGGGAATTAGAAAACCTCAATGACACAGAGGAGGAACAGATTCACATTTGTGAACCAGAAATTGGGAGACACCTCAGTGATGAGGAGGAGTTGAGATCATATGAAGATCTCATAAACTGCCAGGTGGGCATAAATGGACTTTCAAGTTGCCAGGTGGGCAATAGAAAGAGATCAGTGGAAGGTCTCATATACTACCAGGGGAGCAGTGTTGAAAGTTCATATTTCCAGGTGGGAAATGAGATGGGATCGATTAATCTTATAGACTTCTAGGTGGGAATAAGAGAAGTCCCAAACTACCAGGTGGGAAATGGAAGGAAGGTGAGATTGTCTAAAAGTCTGAGGAGCTCAGAAGTGATTTCATATTAGGAAGGAGTGTTGATGGATGAAGATTCATGTGGATTTGTAGACCATGTGAATGAAGATGATGATAAGTTAAATACTTTCACCATCCAAGAGGAGGATCAGAGGAGCATTCTGATTATTGGAGGGATCAAGACATTCCTACCAAACAGCCAAGCAGAGGCCAGTGCACATGATGAAAGTGTAGCCGAAGAAGAAAGACAACCAACAAAAAATGTCAAAGAGGAAGAAATGGAGAAGACACTGATGTCTACCCCAGCATAAGGAGAAGAGCATTCAATAGAATTGCTCAAAATTTTCATCCAAAAAGATGAACAAGAGATACTATAGCATTGGAGCCTGCAGCAGAAGGAGAAGCACACAACAAATAGGCTATGTTGGAGGCATATGGAGGAGCATACCAGTCAGAGGAACGGTTGGAGGGAGTTGGAGATATGCCAGCACAAGAGGAGATGACAAAATCTAATCTGTTAGAGGAGGAAGGCGAGCAACAACTCAATGATTAGACTCCAGAACTGGAGTCTGCAACAAGGTGGCAAGATAATTCCACAGGAGAATAAAATGACATGGGGGATCATGTTGATTTACCCTTCAATGTGTTTGAGAAGGAAGAGTTGCAGCTGAGAAAACCGCATAAGAAGAGCCAACCACTGGAACAACTAGACAGGGTGATAGGGGAGATAAGAAGATTGATGTTGAGGTCACCATGAGCAATCAACAAAGGGGAGATGAATAGGGGAGAAACTGCAACAACAACAGGGAAGAAGTAGAACAAGAAGAAGAAGTAGCAATAGCGGCATAGCTGGAGAGGAGCAAGAGGACAACTCCAAGGGAGAGATTGGGATCCATGAGAATTTCAACACTAGGGAAGAGGAGCTCATGAGTAGGAACTCATGACTTTCCTAGCAGTGGAGTATAATGCAGGAGAATATCTCCATCTCAGTAATGCGCCGACATTCCATCATATCAACATGCATTTCATAGAGGGAGAAGCATTAACCCTCCCATTTTTTAAATTCATAATCTGATCCTATAGGGATTTGTGTTGTAAGGCTGATAAATGCCAAGCCATGCCTTTGTACAAGTAGTGGATAGGGTTTCCTTAAATGGTTGAGTGTAAGAAGGTCTAGATCGTAGTCAGGTATGGATCATCATTCATTGTAATGAAGTCGTAGTAGTATGGTGTCTTAACTGAGACAGTGATGGCACTAAGGCGAGGAAGAACATGATAAGCTCGTAGAGCCCTCTTTTGTAAAATGGGGGGAGAGATATTTGTAGAGAGGTCTAAGAAGTAGAATTCTGGATAGAGTTAGGATAGGACGTAGAATAGTTCTTGGAGAGAGATTGAGAGAACTGGGACTCAGTTGCAGTCCAGTTTTTGTAAACATCTCTATAGACACACAAAGATAATAGAAAAACAATTTTTCCTGCACATGGTGTGTTTATGTATTTGTGTTTATTGTTATATTTTTATACATCGTTCATGTTTGAATTGGAAAAGTGTTGAATAAGTTTCATTTTTTTCTCTCATTGAGTTTCCGAGTGCAAGAATTGCACATAGTCCGTAAGGAGTGTGTTGACAGAGGTGAGTTAACCTCTGAAAAGCTTAGGAGAGATATCGTTGAACCTTCAATAGTAGAAGTAGAAGGAGTGCATAGGAAGAACTCTATGTTGAGTTCAAAAAGAGACATACTTATTGAACACTCTATAAGAAGGAGCTCTACAAGGTGTGCATCGAGAAAAGATAATGCCAGGAGAGCGAGGAGAATTTATTTTCAAGAAATCCTTCGGATCTGAGTTTGAAGAAATCCCAGAAATGCAAGGAGTGCATGGGAAGTCAAAATATTTGAGGAGATCAAACTCAGAAGAGATAACGCAAGGAGTGCATATGAGACGGACTTATTCTAAGTCCAGAAGCTCAAAAGAGATAACTGTTGGACAACTGAGAGGGGGGGTGAATCAGTTGTTACCGTGCTTAAACAATTATGCTTCTTTTGAAATCTTTACAAGGCACTCAATGATGATCACAATAATGTAGAGAATTAAACAAAGGCACATTCAGCATCAGTCACATATATGAGAAAGACAGAGACAGATAATTCTCGAGGAAACCCATACAGGTTCAAAACCTCTTTTTCTTTATATGATAAGTATTATCTACATTCTTTACATTATCATACATATGAGCACCAACTCATTGTGAGGCTACAACCTCTATTTTTGCAAGATGCAACTTGCTGAGAGCACCGACTCTCTGTTTTCTCTAGCACCCACTAGAAGGAAGCACCAACCCCCTGGTTTCTCTAGCACCAACTCCCTGGTTTCTCTAGAACCAACTAGAAGGAAGCACCAACTCCCTATGTTCAAGCACCCACTTGAACCTTGGAGGACACCAGTCCTCCCTAGCACCTCCCAACTACCCTGAATAATAAATTCTTTGTTACTAAAACTTACTATAGCGATATAAAATTGTTCAATGGCTTACCAGCCCTGTTGTTGTTCTGTTACGCTTCTTTGTCCTATCTGCATCAGTGTCTTATGCACCCCCTTTGCACTTTCTGTTCTTCTGCCTTTTATACTCTCTGCACCATATCCCTTTGATGCAACCTTCCCCTAGCGTGCATCTCTACCTCCTTGCTCACACTTGAATCCTCCCCACGATAACAACTCCCATCTCTTCTTTGTTCAACATTCTTATAGTACCCGTGCTTCTTGTGCATGCAATATTTGCCATGCCACTGCATGCTCACACTGCGCCCAATCTACTGCACATCTCGAGTCATTTTCCTGATCATCACAACTCTTCAGATTCTCTGGTGGTTCCCACCACACATTCAGCATCACTGGGTGTTCTGCTAAGAGTCCTCAGCCTCTCTGGCAGTTGAGACTCCTCATCTTCTCTGGCATAGTCGAGCTTACGCCTCCTGTTTCAGTTACATGCTTCAACGCTCATCCATCTTTCAACCCTCCTAACCATCGTCTTGCTTCACTGGATGAAGCTTAGAGACTCTTCATCTTCTCTGGCGATCACACAGAGGTCTCTTCGAATTTTCTAGCAGAGATCATCAATGATTTCTAGCAGTTACACTGCGACGTGCTATAGTAGCCCTCTGATCTTGTTCTAATTCACCTGCACCGTTGGATTTATTCCATGGGATTTTGCATTCATTTTGGCATTTATGCATTCGACAATTTGACATTTGTGTGACCATGCATCTCGACATTCCCAGTCATGATCCCCGAAACGGAGCTTGGTTGCTCTAGCTCTTTCCTCCATCTCTCGCTAATGTGACCAAGGGCTCTGACCACAGCCTTATGCTTAAGGCGCTTTCGCGATTTCGCATTCCGTGAGTATGGAGATGAGACATATCGACTCTCGAAGTCGCGATCCCTGATACCCCGAAATGGCGTGGGATCAACGGTCCTGATCAACACTTGATCTGATAGCTCAGATCATTTCACGATTTTGCATATCGCGATTTCGACATTCCTGTGATGAATGTTCTTGATGCTTCCAACTCCCAATCCACGAAACTCTGAAAGGGAGTCAGATCAATGGTCCACATAACCTCCAGAGATGGATGGTTGACGGGATTTCAGTGTTTCACAATTCGGAATTTCGAGACTCCTGATACTGAGAGTTTCTTGACATCTCTATCTCCTGATTTATGAAACTCCAAAGTGGTGTAAACCTGCTGACGTCACACGTGTCGAATACCTGCCACGTGTCACCCTAATTCATGACTTACATGTGCTTGAAATGTTGAATCAGTCTAACACTTGTCATTACCTAGTTGTGCCACGTGTTCCTAGCTGACCTGGTTTACTGACGTGAGTTGGATCGACGGTCTAGATCACATATTGATCTGATGGCTGTGATTAAATCGCAATACCGCATATCGCAATTTCTAGATTACTATGGTTATTATTCTTTGACACCTTCAACTCTCGATCCACGAAACTTCGATATGGACTTGGATCAATGGTGCAGATTATATCTTGATCTGACGGCTGTGGTTAAGTCGCGATTTCAAATTTCACGATTTCGAGAGGTTAGGGAACCCCGTTCCTTTGACTCTCTAGTCAGCGAAATGTTGATCTGTGTCCACGTGTCCTGCCTAAAGATGGATGGTCCTCCTTCTCTCAGGATTTTGTGAGCCCTCTACTCCTTGCACTTTAAAGAGTGTGCAGGTTCTCCTCGATCCAACAATGGTTGGACCCTGCGCTCGGATCTAACGCCCGAGATCTATTCTCCATATCTACACTCTCCTCTTATCTACATTGAGATTTGACGGTCATCGAGAATTCGGGATGGGATCCAATGATCACTGACGCTTCTCCTCCGAGCTTACGCATCCTCCTTACTTGGAAGAATTTCTAAGTGTCAAAGGCCTCGACCTTTGATCTGCCTATGATCCTAAGTACGCTATCTCCCTTGAGATTTAGTCATGAGTTAACCTCATCCTTGGTGCGCACCTACGTACTGCATTCGACTCTGTGCTAATACCTCCTGAGCTTACTTTGTTCCTGTTTTTCCATTGATGCACACTCTGATCCTGCCATCAATGACAAGTGCATACTACCTATAAAGCATGCCAACCATCCTCTGCACTATCTCTTATGATCTTATTGAGCTTGCTCTGCAACATCTTCCCAACCTACTTCTGATGCCTGTCTGTTATATTCTTCCTATACTCATGCCATCTTCATTGTTGTACTTGCCATCAATGACAAGCATGCGCTACCTGTTAAACATTTGTCAACAATAACGCTTTCAAAAATGAAGACGAGATCCAAGAGAATCAGACTCGTAGGAGGAACAAAGGTCAAGACCTTTGAAGACTGAGAAATATTCTATGTTGGAAGAAATAAAAAGCTCAGGAGCAGGAGAGACAACAACCATCATATCAGTTGTGGAGAATATCATGTACTGTTAAATCAACATCTAGTGAATAGAGGAAGCATAGAGGATAAGAACAGATCCCATCTGTTGGATATGAGCACAGAGGATCAACAATCATTGGATCCGAACGAAAGTTCATGATCCTTAATGTTGTGTACACACAGGAGGGTGGACTTGCTAAAAGTCCCGAAGTCTCGAAGTCATTTGGGACAATCCATCATCTGGGAGGACGCGGGGAGGAAATCCATAAATTTCAGGTGGAAATGATCAGGGAGGAACGAGCGCACATAATTTTGAAACTTCCAAAACCTGAAGAGCTGAAGAGATACAGGGAATATGAAACGTCAGATTCAGAGGAACACGTGTCGGAAAATCGTAAGATCAAGAGAAATACAGGGGATGGAATGTTTAAACGCCTGAACCCCAAATAGCCGAATAGCCGAGGATCGTCGATCTATGAGGGGATAGTTGTCAACAGATCTGAGTCTCCAGGTGAAAGCACTCCGAGAGAAATGAGTGCATAGGAGTTTGAGACTCTTGAAGCCCGAAGTGCCAGAGAGCCGAAGAGATGAAGTGCCAGAGAGCCTAAGACCCAAAGATAATATGGACCGTCAGATCCAGAAAGGGTACATGGAGAAAGATCGTGAACTTTGGGTGAAATAACTACGGGAGAACGTGAAGGAGAAGGGTCTGAAATCACCGAAGCTCGAACAATCGAAGCAGATGATAGTTGTTGATCTAGGTTGGACAGTTGTCACCAGATCATGAACTTCAGAGGATCGTACTCCGGGGTTTTTGAGAAGTTGAGTTTCAGAATGTTTCGAAGCGTTGAATATTGAAGCATTCAAGGTCATTGGTCCCAAAGGAGAAACGTGGATCGTCGATCTGGGAGGGCACACGTGGAGGATGGATATTCAATCCGTTGGATAATGGTTGGATCAAGGAGGACATGTCTCAGAGGATCCGACACTCTGGAAGGATTCACTTCGGAGGTTTTTGTTTGTTGAGATTTGAGAATCTTGAAGGCCTATGTCCTAGAAACGATGAGAGTCGTCGATGTGAAGGTGGACACGTGGCACCAGATCTAGATCTCCGTATCAAAGCGGAGGAGGAAAAGGTCCGAAAACCTGGAGAAAATATCGATTGTTGATCGAGGAGGGACCGAAAGGACCGTTGATCTGGTTGAGGAGGCCAAAGTCCTGAAGCAAGAGCAGAGCCATCGATTTAGGAGGACGCATGCCAGATGATCTTCCATTTTAGAGAAATCTCTCCGGAAGGAACGAGAATTTGAGAATTGAAATTCCCGAAGGCTGGACTCGTGGAGGAGATCGTGGCCATAGATTAAGGGGGATGGTTGTCAATAGATATTCTACTCCAGAATATTATCACACAGAGAAAAGAAAGGGTTGAGAGTTGAAACTCCCGAAGGTTAGAAAGCTAGAATTAGCCACAACCATTTATTTGGAAGGGAGCTACGTGTCGACAGATCATGGAGATCTAGGATCACGCATGGAAGGAGGAAGAAGAAGGTAGGAAAGGGAATTTGATAGCAGTCATTGATCAAAGATCATCACTGAAAATAAGAGATCGACAGACGAGAAGGATTGTGGGCCCAGGACATGCTCGGACTTTAATTTTCCTTGAGTGGCCTGCAAGTTCAACCACGGTTTTAACAAAGGGATACATGGAGGTTGGAGGTGAATTGCGGGGAGAAAAGAGGGTTGGTCTAAAACCACTCTTGCCTGCGCCTGCAATCACAATTTTTCTCAAGGACACATCCCGGGGCCATATGAAGAAGGGGCTAATCGCAGAAGGAGGTAGCGCATGAACCTTAGTGTTTTGGAAGCACACAGGAATAGCTCACGGGTCAGATAGAAACTGCACACAAAAGGAAAAGGGGCTTGTATATAATTGATTTGGGTTCAATTAGAATCCCGGAGAGTCAATTCAACTAAGAAATTAGAAATATCCTAGACCGGTAGGTCACAGAACTCTAGGAGGGGAGGGGGCTACATCACTACTGCAATAATTTATACATACACTATTGTTTATACATTTAACAACAATCTAATAAATTAGTTTTTGCGGATGCATCCAAAAAGACAATGGAAATTACAAGTGAAAGGAAATAATCTGAATACATTGGATACTCACTGTGCAAAGACAGCGATGCTCACAGAGTTACTGAGACACAAACGTCTTCCGTATTTCAGTCTGTTGTCAGACCAGGCTCTGTAGTAGGCTTGGGCATAGAATCATAAAATTCAGACGAATATGATCGATCTAAAGGAAATTCCTATTGAAAAGAAAAAATTCAGGGCATCCTAGGAGGGAGGCAAGGCAACGAAGCTTCAATGTTCAATATCTGAATCATGTGTTTTATTTTCGGCCTCTATATGCAATCAAGATTACAACACCATAATCCAACTACCATGATCGATATCACTTCTCTAAGATCGAATACTTCATTTGATAACAACATTCTCTTCTTTTCAAAAATAAGAGGAGAAATTTTTGAGTTAGGGTGTTGTGGATATTTGACTTAGTGCTAAAAAATATTAGGGTTTGTTCTACAATAAAAATAAATGAAAATAAATATAGTAGGGTTTTTTTATATAAGAAAAATAAATGTAGGGGATAGGGTTTGTTTTTATGATAAGAAGAAGTAATGTTTTCTATGATAAGAAAAATTAAGGTTTGTTATTAAAATATTAGTGTTTTTTTTTTAACTAAAATGGTTATATTTTATTTAAAGAAGGATATGTTGGGTCGAGGCCAAATCAACCGGGAAAACAAATGATATTTGTCTCTCTTTCCTTAATACATTCTATTTTTTCCTTGCTTTTGCCTAGAACTTAAACTTGCAGCTAAGCAATGGGACTGGACATAGGTGCCTCAACATTCTTTCTGAAAACTCCTTGTGGCAAGTTGCAACCTTCATTAGCCTTTTTGTCTGCTTCTTTGTTTGAATTGTGGAGGATGTGATAAAATTCGAAGGAGGAAAAACATTGTAAAGAACCCCGAAGTCTCTCGAGAGTCTTTTTGAGTGCTAGATTGGAGAAGTGGTCCTCTTCATTTAAAGTTTTTATTAAAATTTATGAATCACCGAAGACTTGAAGAGCTTCGTTTCCATGTTCTTGGGTGATATGGCATCCTTTTAGCAGCCCAAGGATTTAAGCTTGGTTATTTGTGCTTTGTCCTAACCCGCAACTGAAACTGTCTTCGTGTGTACCATTGTGGGAGTAGATGATTTTGCCTGCTCCTACAATACCCGGATTCCCTTTGTAGGCGCCATCGAAGAAGACTGTTATCTTATTTTTCTTTCTCCACCATCCTTGGAATTCTTCGTCTGGATTTCTTATGCGCCAAGTGGGATTGATGAGAGGGCAAGCTATGTTCTTTGTCCTTCCCTGAGTCAAGAGAGAACCCATCCAATTTTTTTACTTTGAAGTGAGAGAGGTGTCCAACTTTTTTGAGTAGTTACCCAAGGCTTCCAACAAGTATGCCTTGGCTTTGGCCGCTACTGTCAAAGGAGTGTGCACTGTATTATTAAAAATGATGTCATTTCTTGTGAGCTAGATCTTCCATCAAATGAAATTGGGGATGGAAGACCAAACACAGTTCCACAATGAATTGGCTTTTATCACACTTGGATATTGTTCTTGCCAAGAGTTATAGAGGGCGCCAACAATGATGTGGGAGTGAGCGAACACGTTGAGGCCTTGGAGCATAATGGCCCAGACCAATTGGGAAAAGGGAAAGTCCATGAAGAGATGGTCTATATCCTCAGGGGCCATTCGACATAAATTGCATCTGTGTGGGCCATGAATGCCATGTTTTTCCAAATTTTCTCCAGTCAGCACATGCCTGTGTAGGAGCAGGCACATGAAAAAGTTGATCTTTGGGAGGCCGTAGCCGTCCCAGACTTGCTTCTAGATTTTTGGATTGTGAGAAGGAGGATGGTGGACTTGCAGAGAAGCATATCCTTGAGTGATCGAGTAAACTCTTGTCTTCCCCTAGCTCCAAAAATCGGCTCCATTGATGCTAATAGTGGTTGATCCCTTCAACGTGCCCGATGAGTAGTTGTGGTCCCATCCACTTGAGACTACTTTGAACTGGGCGCAGTGGAACCTGTAGGGGTCCCTTTCAAATGGGGTTTACTGTGCTTCTTTGTGGGAGCTTCCTTCTGCACCTTCATCCATTGCTCCCCATTCGAATTCTCTGCTTCCTTCTCGGCCTTATTTTTACAGTTTCTTGCAAAGTGGTCGTAGTCATGGCAATGCTTGCACTTAAAAGGCAGCTTCTCGTAGTCCAGTTCTTGGGCATGTTTCCAGTCTGCCACTGTTATCTTGAAGGCCTCTGGGATCCCTATTTCCAGGTCCTCCTCCACGCAGATTCACGCACAGGAGTATTGGTCCTTCCTTTCTTCTCTGTCAATGTATTTACCAAGAGAAATTCCAATAACTTCTAAGGATTTTTGGATCCAATAGTGCAGAGGTAGTTGGGGAAGATGCACCTAGACTAGGACCACCGAAGGCACATCCTGAGCTGGGTCAAAATACGGCGTCCACTGGTTCAGATAGAGCCCCTGGGGTCCCATAAAATATGGGTTGTTTCTGAATATTAAATTTTTGTCTTCGGCGTTGTCAAAGAAGAACACATACTAGCCTTTCTCGACGAAATGGCTCGTAATGCCTTTCGAGACCAATGGTCTCCAGTTCCTATGGATCCAGGATTCAATGGATTTTGGAGAAGGCCATAGACCTGTAAATTAACCTATCAGGCTTCTTGCAACTAAGTTTAAAGTAGCTCGACAAGGCTCATCAACTGGGAGGGCGACTGATGGGATGGAGTCCAACATTTTTATGAATGTTTCCTGAGTTGTTGAGGCTGGGCATCTACTGCAAGCCTCAATCAGCTTTTTGAAGGACGAGAGATTAGGGGGGAGAGGTGGGGGAGGCTCAGAGCCCCCTCCTGAATCCATGGCGGTGGTAAGAAAATGCAGAGGGAGGCTCGCTCATAGCTGCACGCGGGAAGATTCTTAGTGTTTTTTTACTATAAAAAAAAATATGGTTTTTTTTGATAAACTTTAATTTTTCAATAACCAACTCTATTTTTTTATATACTTTTTTTTATAAATATAATTATGTATTTTATAAATAATTATTTATTTTTATAAATATAACTATTATAATCATATATCTTTTTTTTTTCTCACCTCTTATAAATGGTTTTATTTTTTTTCTTATTTTGTTGATTTATACTTAAATAAATTGTTTAAAATAATAATTAAAATCTTATCATACAAAATATATATACTTTTTAATTGAAATTAAATTATTTAAAAAAATTCTCAAAATACCAACACGTTAATGACTATTTTGTTTATTTTGTTGATTTATGCTTAAATAAATTATTTAAAATAATAATTAAAATATATATTTTTTTTTTAAGTAAAAAAAGGTGGAGCCTGTTATATTACTATAAACAAAATACAGTAGTTGTTTGGGATGCCAGTTGTCCCACCTAAACAGGAAACCAAGACAGTTGGGCATCCCTTTCCATGTGTTATCCCATTCACAAAATTAGCAAAATTGACAGTGCATCATTCTGCCCGAAGGAAACCAGGACTATCAGTCATGAGAATGTAACTGGATGTCATAAACTAGTTCTAAGGAAACTGAAAACTAACTGGCCTAAAGCCTAGATTATAGCAAAAAAATCAAATTCCAGTTCTGAACATCAATTGACCTTTGAGCCCGCGCACTTGTCCTCATCCTCGGGCTGCCGCCATCCTACTGGGAATGCATAGGCTCGCCTTCAAGTTGGACCTTGTCTCTTTGGAAGGGTTTTGGAGTGAGCCGCGAAGATCATGTCGAGTCTCTGGTCAATTCGTGTGAGGCGAAAGATTTGGTCATCCAGCAGGCTCCTCACCTCAAAAATGAGATTGAGGCACCCCAAGTCTGCTAAGAATATCTGCTCCTGGCTGTGGCTGTCAATTGACTCCGTGGGGGTGGTTCCAGCTACTTCTTGATGTATGTGCACCTGTTGATTATGTGCCTACTGCGTCGCCTCCCTGGGTGGTTCAGGAGGAATCTCCTCTTCAACGTAGCAGGTGGGTAAAGACTCTTCAAAGTGAGTGGCGTTAAGACCAGCCAAAATGCATGCAGGCAGAGGCTTACTGTCTGGACCAAAATCCGAAGGTGGGTTCCAGTTATCCGGCACTGTAAACAACATATGCTCGGGGACACTCTCCATGCCTTCCTCCGGAATAACTTCTTCCACATACGCCATTGGAGGCATTCATGGCGTCTTGTTCCTCCGTCGGGTTTCCATTCCTATGGCTTTCTCAAAGTTCTTTTTCTGTTGTCGTCGTGATTCTGCAGTGTACCATGCCGCTCCCCTTCGTGGCTTCCCTCGTGCTCTATGCATGGTGGGGGTCTAGTGGAGTATCAGAGTGCTTCCCCAAAAGGTCGTTCGTCTCCAAAACACTAGCGAGGTCACCGGATACTACCCCTATTCTAACGAATTGGCGAAGAAGCGACGACAATTCTGCTGTTCCAGTGGAGCGAAGGATAACAAGAGAGACTGGCACTTTGCTCTGTCGACCTGGGCAATGAGAACTAGTGCTAGCATTACTGCCATGGCCATCAAGGCTTGTTGGCTAGTGTGTTGTTGGCTGGTACTCCTCCCTCGCGCGAGAGGCCTCGTCGTTTGAATGCTCCTGCTGATATTAATGGCAAGTTAAATTTGGAGGGGACGCTGGCCAGTAGATGCATTAATGCCACGTCCCGGTTGGCTCCCGCATGGCCCAAATGCGTAACGTGTCACCCCATCTGGGGATTGAAGGTCTTTAGTGGCCAAAGTTTGGCATCGGGTGAAGATCTCTGGATCTTGTGAGATGTGGACCTCCCAACAAAAGTGTTCCACTTCCATTTCGACTGGTTCATTTGCTAGGCAGTCTGCCACCTTGTTTGCATCCCGTTTCACGTGGGAGGTAGTGATGCTGAGATGGGGTTCGAGAAGGTGGATGAAGTCTTCGAGCAGACCATAGAGTCTCCATCTTGGAGAGATTTTGTCATGATGGAAACCATGGAGAATCTTGGTGGTTAGCCATATGATGACTTGCGAGTCCCCTTCTAGGATTATTTTTTGATAGCCTTTGTCCACGGCTGATTGGAGGCCTCGCAGTAGTCCTGTTAGCTCATCTACATTATTGGTTGTGTCCCCTAGGAATCCTGCATCCAGACCAAGGATTTCACTGCTGGAGTTTCTGAGCACGACCCCATATCCTGTTGTTCCTGGGTTGCCTTTAGAGGCCCCATCAAAATTTACTTTGATGAAATGCGCTGGAGGGGGACTCCAACTAGTTGGACTAGTTGATGAACCCTTATGATTCCTTGGTCTCGATTGATTATTTAGTATGGTCTACCAGTTTTGAAGAGTGCATTGTTCCTCTGGGTTGCATTGAAGATCTTCCTCTATCCAAGACTTACTCTTAATTGTTTCTTTGATTAGGGATCTGATTTTCTCCCAGGTGATCTCTGGCAGGGAGGATTGGGAGTGGAATATTCTCTTGTTTCTTTCCTTCCAAATTTGTCAAAGAATAAATCCCGACAAAAGTTGCTAGATGAGATTTAGTATGGGGTTATTGTAGGTACTGTGATCCTAGTTCTCGATTGTATCATTGAGGCTACTCCGATTTTTGTTGGATTTGTGCATTGCTTGCGCTCCTTGGTCCCATATATGTTGACTGTAGTGACACCCATTAAAGAGGTGTTCTTTAGTTTCCTCTTGTTGATAGCATAGAATGCAAAGGGATGGTCCGATGAAGCCTCTTTTCCTTAGATTGTCCCACATTAAGGCTCTATTGTGCACCATGAGCCACAAGAAGGTGGATACCTTAGGCCAGAGAGTGCGATTCCAGACTTTACTCCAAATGTTCTCCTTTGTTTGTCCCTAGTGATTTCCCTACAGTAAATAAGCTTCCTTGATGTTGAAGAGGCCAGCTGTGGAGTACCCCCACCTCAGGATGTCTGGTCCCTCCCGAGAGGGTAATTTCCTACGCATGGCTTGAGATTGCCAGCTCTGCAGATTGAGATTTTCTGGGATCTTGAGCTCTCGATTGGAGATATTCCATTGGCACCACCTCTGCTGATATGTTTGTGGTTTCCAGAGGTCCTTAACCTTTAGGGCAGTGTTCTGGTGGAGGGATCTTTTGAGATCAGATAGTTCCTCCATTCTGTCCAATGGTTTGAGTTGCTGCCATGAGTCTTGCTAGAACAGGGCACTTTCTCCATCTCTTATCTCCCAGAAGGCATGAGTCTGTACTAGCGTACGGTTCTGCCAAGCTCTGTTCCAGATATGGGAGCCCTGTATTCGGTTGTTGTGTCAGATTAGCTGATCCTCCAGTGAGAGGGGGGCGTACTTTCGTTTCCACAATTGTGCCCAGGTAGCTGTTGGAGTTTTTAGCCATCTCCACTAGATTTTAGCTCCCATTACTTGATTAAGTTTCCCTGGATCCCGGAGTCCCAGTCCTCCTTGAATTTTTGGCATGCAAAGTCTATCCTAGTTGACTAGAGCCCATTTCTTGTTGGGTTGATGACTGTGCCAGAGAAAGTTGCGCTGAAGGTTTCTTGTGGCTCTGATGATTTTTTTTGGAGCAGTCAAAGCGGTGAAGAGATAAGTGGGTAGAGCTTGCAAAAATGACCTAAGGAGTACTAGTCGGGAGGCAATATTAAGGGGTCTAAAGGTCCAATTTCTTAGCCTGTTCAAAAAGGAAAGGAGAAGGTTGTCCCAGGAGATGGATCTAGTTGTCTCTCCTGTGAGGGGAACCCTGAGATAGTTGGACGAAAGGGAGCTCCTGGGTATCCCCAGAAGTCTGAAAACATGGAGTTGGATACAAGTCGGGGTATTAAAAAAGTAGAGCTTGGACTTTTCCAAGTTGAGTGTCATGCCTGAGGCTTCAGAGAAGTCGGACAGGATGGAATTGAGTTTATTAGCTTCCTTGACCATGGGGGAGTTCAGGAGGAGGGTGTCATCAACAAATTGGTTGTGAGAGGGTGTTGGCTGAATGTTGTGCAGAGGTAGGACTTTAAGGGAGCCTTCCGTTACTTCTGCCTTAATGTATCATCCCAGGCCTTCCGCCATAAGTACAAACAAGAAGGGGGAGAGGGGGTCCACCTGTCGGATTCCTCTAGATGGTGAAAAAGGTTGGGATGGTACACCATTTACGAGAATGGAGAAGAAGGCAGAGGAAGTTAGATTCATGACCCAATTTACCCAACCCTGAAAAAAGCCAAAAGAGTCTAGGATAGCTCTTAGGTATTGCCAATTGGCTTGGTCGAAATATTTTGAGAGATCGAGTTTGATTAGGATACCTGGAGTTCTTGAAGTCTTGAGGGAGTGGATGATCTCATGGGCTAGAATGACATTGTCCATGATTTGTATCCCTTCCACATACCTTGCCTGCTCCTTGGAAATGACAAATGGCAGAATGGGTTTGAGTCGATTGGCTATGACCTTCCTTATGATTTTGTAGATAACGTTGCACAGGGCGATGGGTCTGAATTGCTTGGGGTTTGCGACTCTTTCTTCTTTCGGAATAAGGGTGAGAAAGGTGTCATTGAGAGTTGGTAGGAACAGACCTGAAGCTCTTGATTCCTCTACCACCTCCCATACTTCTTGTTTGACCAGGTCCCAGCAGTGGTGGAAGAAATTCGTGCTGAAGCTGTCCGGGACAGGGGATTTTCTTGGGGGCATGGTTTTAACTGCTTGGTCTACTTCTTCTTGGGTGATGGGTCATGTTAAAGTTTCATTTTTCTCTGGGGTTACCAGTGATGGTATGTGTCTAGTGACTCTTTTTATGGATTTCGTTTTGTCCTTTTTCGGTTTCGTTAGAAGGTCTTGATAGTACTTGAGTATCTCCTCCTCGATTTTGGAGTGTTCCTTGGTTATGTTACCCTGACTATCTTCCAGGTGATTGATCCTATTGACGTGTCACCTATGCATCATAGCTCTGTGAAAACATTTCGTGTTCTTCTCCCCTTCCTTGAGCCATTGCACTCTAGATTTCTGCTTCCATAAGATTTCCTCTTGCTTCCTTCTTTCTTCAAGTTGTTCCTGTAGCTGTTCCTCCTCCTTCATTAATTCTGTAGTTCTGGATCCGAAAATGAATAATTTTTGAATCTCCCCCAGCCTACTTTCTATGGTCCTTATACTTTGAAGTATGTTTCCAAAGCAATATTTGTTCCATTGTTTCAGCATTTGCTTGAAGTTTTTAAGGCGCTGCTGGAATTTATACATGCTAGAGCCATGGTCTATTTCTTCTTGTTTCCACCAAGATTTGGCTAGCCGCTGAAAATCTGGATGTGACAGCCAGAATTTTTCGAAGCGAAAAGGCTTATACCTGGGTGGCTCTCCCATATCTAGCTGAAGAGCTAGGGGCCAGTGATCTGAGCCTGCTTTGAGGCTTTCCAAATATGAACCTGATTCCATTATTTCTTCATTGACTAAGAAGTGGTCCAGTCGACAGGCAATGTGGTGATTACCTGATCTATGATTGGACCAGGTGAAAATACCATTGCTATTTTCTATATCTACTAATTTTAGATGATCAATGAGAGTTCTAAACTTACCACTGTCTTGCTCTAGTTTTTTGGTGCCTCCAGTTTTCTCCTCCAGTGTCAGGATCATGTTGAAGACACCTCCCAAGATCCAATTTGCGGTTGTTTCCAGGGTCTTGATCAATTCAATCCGCTCCATGAATTTGTGTTTATCCTGGTTGTTGTGAGGCCCATAGACATTGGTGATGGCTCCTTCCTGATTCGAGCCGATGACCTCGAAGTGGGTTGTTATTGTGCCTATTGTTGTGAAGGGCTTGCTGATAGTGATGTTGGATGGGTTCCATAGGATGGTGAGGCCACCTGAGGCCCCTGTGGAATCTGTTGTTATGGAAGCGCATTCTCGCCATATGTGTTGAAAGATTGTTTCAGCTTCTGCTCCTCGGCATTTAGTTTCTTGTAGCAACAGAATATCTGGTCTTTCTGCTATGATGCAGTCTCGGAGGATCCTTTGCTTGGATATACCATTCAGTCCTCTAATCTTCCAGGTGATGATCTTCATCATTAAGAGGGAGGTGTTGAGTGGAGGTATCCCTCCGATAGCTTGTGGATCTGACCTGAGTTTATCATAAGGTTGCCAGCTTCCTTGATTAGTTGGTGCATGGTTTTTCGTCCTCTTCTTTTGTTTTCTCGAGGGATTCTATTTGAGCTAGAGCTCGAGTTCGTTGCTATGCCCAGGTGTGCTGTAGATCCTACTGAGGAGTTGAGAAGTACCTTATGTACTTTGCGCAATTGTTCTTCAAGGAGAGTCTGTAGGTCTTTTTGATTGAGAGCTTCCTCCAGCTTTCCCAGATCTATTCCTTCCAGGTATCAGTCGTCAAACAACATTGGGGTGTCCCCGTCCCCTTCTCCTCTATCTTCTGTGTGGGTTTCGCCAGTTGGGGGAGAAGGGTTAGTAGTCGGGCCATTCTTTTGCGGCTGTTGAGGGTCCTTGTGTGGGTCCTAGATTTCCTCATCATCTAGCAGTTGATCCAAAATCTCATAGGAGTTTTTGGTTGCGATTTTTTGTTTGGAGTCTGAGATTTTCTTCCTTGGAGGGTTTCTCCTTTTTTATGCAACCGTGGTGAAGCCATCCTTCTACATGGGTTCGCTTGCTTTTGTAGCTTGTTTGATAAGAGGGTAGTCCCGATATAAGTGGCCATGCTCATGGAATCTCCTGCATCTAAAGGGAATGTGCTCGTAGTCCAAAGTTTGTTGCCAGTCCTCATCCTGGTACTCAAGGGTCACCGCTCCAGGGAGTGCTTTGGAGATATTCATGTAGACACAGATCCTGGCATATGAGGTATATTTTCACTGTCTTGTGGCTTCCGAAGCTTTGACATACTGCCGGAGGGTATTTCCTATGCCCATTAGAATCTCTTCTAGCCAAAACTCTTTTGGCAGGGAGTATAGGCAGATCCATACAGGGGCCATGGTGAAATCTTCTTAATCAGGGCTAAATATTTCAGTCCAGAAGCATAGGAACAGCCCTGTCGAGTTGAAGAAGTATGGCCCATTTTCAAAGATCCTATCCTTGTCCTCTACATTGTATAGAATGATTGTGAAGAAACCCTTGGAACTGAGTTGGACCTCATAATCCCCTTTGGGATTCCACCAGTGCTTGATCCATTTGTTAAGGTCCCTCTCTACGGGCCAAAGTCCCAGAAATTTACCAATAAGTGCATGTTCTTTCATAAATTGTGTGTGCTCTCCAACCCTAGTTGAGCTGATGAGGTATCTCGGTTGTTTCTCCATTTGTGGAATGCATTTACCTGGTTCCCAACCTCGTGGCGGCTTTGCCTGAGATGTTCCCGCTTCTGTGTCCATTTTCGTTCTGAGGCCTTGTTCCCTAGCTAAGAGCTGCTCCCTTACCTGTGGTGGCGGCTCGAAGGTGGGTC
>JZKD02S1636102.1:145778-156421 GCA_000966675.3 Picea glauca | reverse complement strand
AGAATCTCCATGTTGGGACTCTTAGGACTCACATCTATGAGCAAAGTTGGACACATGCCAATCATCTCAGACATGCAGGCCTCAAATCATGGTTAGATTACACTAGCAATCTCGACAACCAACAAATAGTGTGGTTTCTCTTCAGCAGATCATCTTCCTTCCCCAAGCCAAGACACGGATGAGGAAAAATGAGTGGGCGACAGAAATGAACGAAGTGAGATTTCCACCAAAGGTTAGACAGTGAACATTTGGGTGAATGAATGCATGAGGGAAGAGTGAAATGACCAGCAACAGAATGAGGATGATAAAGCGGGAGTGAGAGAGAACGAACCAGCAAACATGAGAACCATCCAACATGAGAACCCCCCCCCCAACGGAACAGGGACTGGTTTATGTAATTTGTGTGGATCAAGAAGCTCTTGGCCTTCCCCCAAGAAGATCATGTAACTATTATTATCCATTGAGAAAAAATGGAGAATAAAATATAAAATAAAAATTATCCCCTCAAGCCCCCTCTCTTATGGAATCATAGCCCCTATAACTCTAGTACTTTTTCATCTAGCAACCAACGAGGTATTTATTAAGAATTATCAAAACATTAAATTTCTTGGGCGCACTGGATTTTTAATAATTATTTGGGTACTCTGGCCTCTCAGGAGTGTAACAATACATTATTTAATATGGGGGCTCAAAACCCGGGGGGTTACATCCCCTCCCCCTTATTTTGGCATTGTCCTCAGTGCATATACAAACAGGAATCAAAATTCCAAAATTTATTCAAAAATTTGCGGGTACTCTGCCTACATGGCATCTTCATGCTCCCAGGTAGCATCCTTAGGAATGTAACAGGTCCACTGGACTTTTACCAGCTCTATAACTCAATTCCGGAGCATTTTGACTTTTCTGTACAATATTCGCACTGGTTGGACCTGAAAGTCTCCCTCTGTCTCTACCTGAATCAGATGTCAATCAATAACATGGTTAGGATCATGTACATATTTCTTTAGCAAAGATACATGAAATACATTATGCACATTCATGGAAGCATGCAATGCAAGAATGTATGCAACTAGCCCTATTCTGTCCAATATCTCAAATGGACCACACAATATGGTTTCCATATTTGTACAGCTACCCAACTTCAAAGAGATCTTCTTGGGATTTACTTTCAAAAGCACATGCTCCCCCACTTTAAATTCTCTTGTTGTTCTATTCTTATTTTCATAAACTTTCTATCTATCGTGAGTTGCCTTTAAATTCTGCATAATCTTAACCATTTGGTCTTCCATCTCCTTGAGCAACTCTGGCCCAAGTACTACTCTATTTGTTGGGTTGTCCTAGCTTACTAGAGTACTCCATTTTCTAACATACAAAGCTTCAAATGGGCCCATCATCAATGAATCTTGATACCCATTTTTATAGGCAAACTCAACCAAGTGCAAGTAATCTTCCCACTTAGATGGCTTATCCATCACCTACATTCTCAACATGTCTTCAATTACTCAGTTGACCCTCTCTGTCTACCCATCTGACTGTGGATGGTATGTTGTGCTAAAGTTCATATTTGTACCAAATCCTTTAAATAATCCCTTCCATAAATTCAAAGAAAACTTTGTGTCGTTGTCTGAGACAATTGTCCTCGATATCCCATGCAACCTAGCAATTTCCTTCATGTAAATTTCTGCAATATTAGTTGTTGTATGAGTTGTTTTCACAGGAACAAAATGAACATCCTTTTTCAATTTATCAGCCACTACCATGATTGAATCGTGTTGCCTATCTGTCTTGGGAAATTTAGTTATAAAATCAATGGTTATTACTTCCCATTTCTTCTCTGGAATTGGTAATGGTTGTAGCAAACTCGTTGGGTGCCTATGCTCAGCCTTCACTCTCTGACATTCCATGCATCTGGCGATGTAATCAGCAACATCCTTTTTCATCCATGGCCAAAAGAATTGGCTTCTTTCTGCTGTAATCATTTTCTGGTAACCGGGATGTCCATCATATGGAACATTATGAATTTCCTTTAATACCAAATTCCTAAGTTCTACGGAACTAGGAGCATAAATTATATTTTTATGCATAAGTAATCCATATTCCTTTATCTCATACTCTTTCATATTCTATTGTGAATATCCTTGTTGTAAGATTTCCCTTACCTATAGGTAATGTTGATCTGTAACAACAACATCTAAAATTTTGCTCCTGAAGTCTGACTAATGCATACTACCAGTTGTAGCATGCATGAGATGTACTATTCTACTAAGTGCATCGACAACTTTATTTTATTTTCCTTTGATATGCTTGATATCAAATTTGTATTCACTTAAAAATTCCAGTCATCTTGTTTGTTTGGCATTCAAAGTTGGTTGTTCAAAAATATACTTTCGACCATTGTGATATGTTCTCAATTCAAATCTCTTTCCCATGAGGTAATGCCTCCATATCTTCAATGCGTGAACAATGGCAACAAGATCCAAGTCATGTGTGGTGTAGTTCCTCTCATGTTCCTTAAGCTTTCTAGACTCAAAACCAATGACATGTCCATTTTGAGTGAGGACTCCACCAATTCCTTCCTTACATGCATTTGTAAATACCACAAAAATTTCATTTGGGTCAGCAATCTTCAACACAGGTTCACTAATGAGTAACTCCTTCAACAAATTAAAGTTCTCTTCACATTCATGTGTCCATTCAAATTTAATTCCCTTCTTTTGCAAAGAAGTGATGGGATAAGAAATCTTATGGAACCATGTTATAAACCTTATGTAGTAACCAGGTAACCCAATAAAATATCCGACTTCTGAAACATTCTTGGGTGTTGGTCATCCTCTAATGGCTTCAATATTCTCTAGATCCACTGTTATACCTTGTTCTGAAATAATGTGCCCAAAGTAATGGATTTTTCCTTGATAAAATGAACACTTACTCCGCTTGGCATACAAACGATGTTCCCTCAGCACTTGCAATATCAAACTTAGGTGATGTTCATGTTCTTCCTCTGACTTAGAATAGACAAGTATGCCATCCAGAAATACTATGACAAACTTATCCAAATAATCTCTAAATATGTCATTTATTAAGCACATAAAGACAGTTGGTGCATTGGAAAATCCAAAAGGCACCACTACAAATTCATAATGCCCATACTTGGTTCTAAAAGTTGTCTTATGGATATCTTCTTCTTTGATTCTTACATGATGGTATCATGATCTCAAGTCTATCTTTGAAAATATATTTGCTCCTCTTAGCTGATCAAAGAGGTCATCAATTATGGGTAAAGGATACTTGTTCTTTATAGAAGACTTATTTAGATGTTGAAAGTCAATACATAGCCTCAAGGTTCCATCTTTATTTTTGACAAAGAGTATCGACGCTCCCCAAGATGAAACACTTGGGCATATGTACCCTTTCTTCAGCAATTCCTCTAGCTGCATTTGTAATTCTTTTAACTCTGGTGTGATCATTCTATAAGGTTTTTTTGACACCAAGGCAGCTCTTGGCACTAAATCAATAGAGAAATGTATTTCCCATTTTGTTGGGAACCCTGGCATTTCCTAGAATACATCTTCAAATTCTTGCAGTATCGTAAAATATTCAAGGCTTGGCCCTTTTCTCTTTTCTGTCTCCTCCACATGGGCTACATACAACTGACACCCTTTTTTGAAACATCTCTTCAACTATAAGGTTGAAATCTCCCTTATAGAGATGGGTCTTGGTACACCTTTCACAACGCTCTATTTTCCATCTCCATCAAGACATGCAAATGTCTTGCTATGACAATCTAGGACATCATGGTGCTTGTCCAACCAATCCATTCCAATTAGAATATCATAAGACCCCAATGGTATGATATTTAGATCAGCACTAGTGTTCACACCATTAAGACTTATGGAACAACCTCTGACCACATCATGGATTCTCCTTTTGGTTCTAGTGGCCAGTTGAACCAAACTTTATTTCCCAAGATTAATTTTATCCAAATGTAATCTACCCACTATCTTAGGGTCAATGTAACAATGACTTTCTCTTGAATCAATTAAAATAGAAACAGACTTATTTCTTATCTTACCTTCCACCTCGATCATATTAGATTAGTGTTTTGCTTGTTGGTCATCTAAGGTTGCATAGATTCTTCCCATATCTTTGACTGTTGTAGCCTCTTAGATGTTGTGCACGGTCTTCACTCTAACCTTTCTGTGAGGGAAATCCGTGTACATGTGATATTCTTTGCATCCCCAACATTGGATTGGTGGTCTTCCCCTTTTTCCCAAGGAGACTTGTTTCTTGGGAATCATTGGCATACTGATCTTGATGATTTTTATTTGGCTCATTTCTATTGAAATGAGGTTTGAATCCCTTCTTCCTCTAATCAAACTTCTCCTTCTTCCTATCCTTCCAAGACTTTTGCATGGATCCTCTGCCCTGGCCTTGCTCATACAGGTACTTAGCTTTCCTGATAGCCTCAGTCAAGGTCTTGGGTTCAAAATACTGAATATTTTCTTTATAAATGAAAGGAAAACCACTTTAAAACCTTTGTATTTTCACCTTCTCATATTTTATGAACCCTACATACTTTAACAAACCCAAGAAATTCTTCTCATATTCTTCCATAGTCATGCTTCCTAACCTGAGTTCAAAGAACTCCTGCATTTTCTTGTCATAGAAATGCTCTGAGAGGTACTCCTTCTAGAAATACTTTTTGAATTGCTTCCAAGTGATCATATTCTCATTAATATGTTCAAATTTCTTCCAAGTGATCATATTCTCATTAATATGTTCAAATTGCTTCCAAGTGATCATATTCTCATTAATATGTTCAAATTGCTTCAATTGGTCCCACCACATGGCAGCCTTCCCATGCAAATGGTAGGTGGAAATTATGGCTTCTAGGTTTGATGAATAGTTATGCAATTGAAAATGTCTCATGAATCCAAGCAACCAAGCTTCAACATAATATTCCCTTTCCCTTTCACCATCGAAGGATGGTGGCTTAAGATTCCTCATCTCTCCTTGCAAATTGTCCACTTCATGCCTTATTCTTTGGTGCCTAACAAGAGACACCTCTGGGATAATCATGCATTCTTTAGATGCATAAGACCTTCTTGATGAGTAAGGAGGTGAGTGATGTCTATGAGCTCTGATAACACTCTTGGAATAACCAATTCTTCCACAATCATCTCTTCTTTCATGATACATGCCTTCTTCCCCTTGCTTTGAGCCATTCTTTGTTTGTCTCTACAACTGATTTAAGCTATGCAACACTCGGGAATTTATCCGACTTTTCTCTCTCATCAGCCTCTCATTGTCTACCTTATAGCTCTGCACTTCTATTTTCAGGCTTCTCAGAGTTTCTATCAATGTTTCTTTCTCCCCTCGACCCTTGTGTTCATTGGATTCTGTCTCTGCATTACCAACTCTGGTATTCTGGCCTTCTACCTCTTTACTATGGATGGAGGCTCCCTCGCCTTCTTCCATTTCTCAAATACACATTTTGAGCTGGTATGTTTAAACCCCTTAATTCTACAAACTGTGCAAGCGACCATTTTGTCAGAGTTAATCATATGAGAAACAAAATTTGCCAACAATGCTACAGGTCCTTTCAACTCATGAAGAATATATATAAATAACACTTCCATGTTATCCTTGGGCCGATACAGAAATTAATTTTTCACAGGTGCTTCCTTCAAACCACTTTCCCAAGTGACCACGGCTCAAAACCGCAGCCAAATCCTTCCTTAGCGCTTTTTTGCCTTTGAAAACAACAATTCGGCCACTATCCCCCTTTTTACTCTGATCGAAGTCTTGTAGGACCAAGGGCCATGACCAAGCGCTTAGTGGGAGGCACCTATCCGAGACGAGATCGACGGTCATAATTCATTGCGCGGATTGTATATGCACATGGGTTAACATCGAGACCTGTACCCGTAATTTAAATTCAATACAATTTTGTTTTGAGTTTGAAATCTGATCATAGATCGGACGATCCGTATTCATTGTGGATATTATAAAGCGCAGTGGTGGACTCTACCTTTAGAGAACCCGCATTTTTTATGAAATACATTGTTATGCATTTTAAATCTGATTGCATTACTCACTTATTACGGGGCACTTGGGGTGCTACGTGTCAGCAATATGGAGGTGACATGTGGACCAATCAACTATTGACACATGTCATATTTCCATTGGAACAAATGACCTGTCAAATGCATGAAACAAATGGACACGTGGCATGCATATGGTGGTCCACATCACCCTGGGTGACATCAACATTCCACATCATTTCCATATTCTGTAACTTCAGGATTTTGGCTTGGGAAAACTTTGCACCTGCACACCTCTAATCTCCCAAACGCTGAATTTTTTAATACTCGAAGGACGCACTGATCGACGATCCTCATTCACTGTTTGGATCTACAATCAACAAGAGCTCCAAGACTACAGGATTCAGGAGTTCTGGACTGTCCACACTCTCCATCCTTCCGGAGTTCCAAGTCTCCGGACTGCAGGATCTGTTTCCACGTAACCTCTATAATCAATGGCTGAGATGGACTCCTTATGCCTTGAATCCTTAGGAGTGCCAAGTCTCCAGACTATGAGATCTACTGCCACATGTCCTCTCCTGATCAATGATGAGGATTTACTCCACTCTTCAAAGCTTCGGGGGTTTCTCCTTCATCCCACTTCACTCCTTCTGATCGTCGAATTGGCGAACTCTCGGAGTCTTCGCCAGCAACTAAGAACCAAGGGGTGCTACGTGGAAGAACATAAGGAACGAACACATGGCCCCATCTGATCGGGGACACATTTCATATACTAACTGGCATGAACGGTATTTGAAAAATATGAAACACAGTGACATGTTTCATATACTAACTGGCATGAACGGTCTTTGAAAAATATGAAACACGGTGACACATGGAAACCATCAAGTGTGTCCATGTCACCCTAGGTAATGTTAGCAGGCCATGTCACTTCAGTGCCTCACGACTTTGGGACTTTGGGACTTCGGGCCTTCAGGAATCCGGGACTTTGGGACACTTCTCCACACTACACCACAATTCCCCCGAACGTCAAATTCCCGAATAGGTTGATCTGCGAACACTTGTCCTCAACACGAATGGTCCATATTTACTCTGGAGTTTAGGACTTTAGGAGACATTCTTCCTAACATCTTGAGGGCTTGCTTCTCCCAAAGTGTCAAATCTTCAAATTGTTGCGAGATCTACGGCTCACAATCACTCACACGCAAATCGGACGGTTGGAGTATGCTCTTATCCACTTTTCTCACCTCCTGATTTGTGCTTGATCCAACGGCCCAGACTTGTCCTTGGCCAAATCCAATGGTCAAGTACTCCTCCCCGTGATCTACGACGTAGATTCACTCCAGGACTACGGAGCTTCAGGGCTTTAGGCTTATTTTATGACAAGGAACTTCAAACTGTCGAAGTAGCGAAGTCTGAAGAACTTGAGGTTTTAACCTCGACGCTCTTTCCTAGATCTGGCGGTCGTGAAGAATTAGGACCCTTCCAAAATAGATCATGTTATCACATATTTTTGTAAGGGGATTTTTTTCCTTTGAAGTTGGTCATTGGGTGACCAAATGAAAAAGAAGTGCGCTTAAAAAACCCACAATTTTTTTTCATCCAAAGTCGGGGTGCGATTGTGCAAAGGTGCGCACATACCTAGTCAACGAAAATCCATCAAGAATAGGCTCAGTCTCAGTCATCGGATCTACCAAACAAAAAATATCAGTGGCCATTAGGCGATCGAGATCATATATTTACACGAAGTATAGCATCAGAAAGAGATTTGAAATCGTGAGGCCAATCCTATTCGTTGGTGCTACGAAAGACACATGGTGCATGATCAACATTTCATGGTTTCGCAAGATGGAGCGGTCAAGGAGCAGAGTCATCAGAACTCGCGAAATGCGAAATCGAGAAAATATCGCAGTCGTTGATTAAAGGAGATATCTGGACCATTGGATCAGCTTTTCGCAATTTCACGAGTCGGGAAAGTAAGAGGGTAGAGTCTCGAAGACTCATGAAGCGCAAAGTCCTGAAATGATCTTGGTCATCCATTCTAGAAGAGCACGCGGCGCAGGATCAACGTGAAGAAAATCATTTTGGGAAAGTTGAAGTGAGAAATGTCGATGGATCAAGGTCCCAAAATGTTGATGTTCATCAGGACCTTTTGATGCAAAGGGACATGTGTCGCCCAATCCAAACAATCGTGATTTTGCGACTCAGAGATTTCATAATGGAACACAATGCAAACTTGCGAAACACGAAATCCCGAAATGCCTGGGAATTAGGCACACCGTCGCAGCCCAGGGTCATATGGAAAGTGGGGATAAATGAAAGGTAAGTGCTTATTGAGCAACAGGCAACTGAGTCCATTCGAGTAAATTATATTGGCCGTCAGATTCAAAACTAGTCTGATTGTCGATCTAGATAGGTCATTTCGCAGGATTGAGCATCAGAATTTTGGAGGTTGAATGGATTGAAAACTCTCGAAATGAGAAATCCTAAAATTTCACATGAGATCCCCCAGTCATGGCCCGAGGTCATGTGGAGCAATGGATAAAATCTTTGCTAAAGGCCCAAAGTGCCCGTCTTGGTCTCAACAAAGGGTTGTGTAGTTTCAAAGCACTGAGATCAGTTCGAAGGGATCATTGGCACCGCCTAGAACATGCATAAGTATTGGGCCTCTTCTCGATACCGATGAAAGTAGTTAATGAAAGTAGAGGGGTGGTTGGAATCCCATTTCGTTGCATAAAGGGAAATCATGGAAGAATTGGTTGTGGAGGAAGATTGTCAACCCAAAGTTCCCCTGTCAACAGATTTTCCTACAAATCCCACATTGATCTGATCTTGCGTCTGACAGAAGAATGCAAGTGCAGCTTGACAGAAGAAAATGTGGACGTTGATCCTTGAATGTAGTGACCAGAGCGCGCTCCTGGTGGGAGCTAGTGGCTCTAAGTATATATACTCAGTTTTGATATTTTGTAAGGGTCGAATGGTTGAGCTAGGCTCCCTGCTATTGTAATATTTTTATGAATAACACTCATTCTCTGATTATGTATTTGTTTTTTGAGACATCTTGGTTAATCTAAGTCATCTTTCTTACTCCATCTTATTTTCCTCTGATACTAAGAGAGTTCATGATTGACTGATTCACATGAATTGTTGTCCTTAAGCCTTATCCTCTTCTTTTTATATTCATATGTCCTTAAGCCTTCTTTTGTTCATCCATCCTTGGATGAAGAAAGCATACCCCCTTCTTGTGTTGTAGATATTGATCTCATGCCTTCACCTCTGCCTATTCATAAAAGTGAGATCTGTATTACATCTCCTCTCGAAATTGATCACCCTTGTAGCCTTGAGGAGGTTGAAAATAATTCATAGTCTTCTCAAATCTTGTTACCTCTTGTTATTCCTGTTGAGCCTCCCCATCCTCTTATTGAATCCCATATTCAGCCCACTGCTTTTCAAATTAAAATTAGAAATAAGTTGTTTAAACCTCTGAGGCTGCCATATCACCTTAACCCTTATCCTCTTGATTCCTTGGAGTATCTTCCTCGATTTTCTGGGGAGGATCATGTTACAGCTGAGAGGCACTTGGGGGATTTTGAGAACTTTATTGATCAGTTTGAGATCATTCATGATGATGTTACCATGAGGTTGTTCTCACATTCCCTGTTTGGAGATGTTGTTTTGTGGTTTAGATGTATGGAGGCCAGTTCTATTGGTTCCTGGACTGATCTATGCCATGCTTTTTTAAAGTGTTGGGGTGAGAACAAATCCCTTGATCAATATTGGTTTGATTTTAATGCCTTGAGGAGAGGGGGAGATGAAGCCTTGTTTGTCTTCAGCAGGAGTTTTACAGCGTCTATCATAGCATGCATGTGGATATCAGACCCACAGAGACTGTTTCCATGGTGTACTATATCATGGCTCAGCATCCAGAGCTCATCCTTCTCCTAAGAGAGAGAAAATATTCATCGTTGAGACATCTGTTTGAGGATGTTGGAGAGGTTGAAGAGAACATCAGGGCTAGCAGGTCGGTTCATAGGCAGGCAAATTTGTATGAACATGAGGAAGAAGACGGTGAGTCTGTTTCTGATTCTGAGCAAGAAGATAGTGAACATGAATCGGATCTGTAACAACAACCGGGGAGTAGGTATGATTCATAGTTGGAATCAAGTTCTTCATCATTTGCAGATTTTTCTATGGGCAGGGATACATATTCATCTTATGGCCAGTTTCCAGAACATTTTGAGCATGTAGCAGCAGTCGATTGCATAAATAGTTGCATTTTCTTGACTGATCATAGTTATCATGGTCTAAATCTTGTTTCCCCTTTATCTTATGATCATTTTTATAGAGAAAAAACTACAACTATTGATGATCGAGAGTTGGTTTCAGATGAAGAATAAGGGAATTTATTTACGAGCAGAGAGATTTTTTCAAAGGAGCATCCGGGCCTTCTAAAGCATCCAGGATTCTGTCACAATATTCATGATCACGTGGCCATATACATGGAGTCCTACATTTCAGATTTTCTGAAATGTTCAAATTGCATTAGTTCACCAATACTCACAGGTGAGTATGGTGTTATGAAAGATTTCCAAGACCACA
>JZKD02S1636102.1:115916-133710 GCA_000966675.3 Picea glauca | reverse complement strand
ATATGCAATAGCATAATCTATTAACATTCATAAAAAATATACCCATGGAATAATAATTCAAATATTTGCAAGATATCAATTGGACGAGAAAAGAGTATTTCTATTAAAAAATATCAACATAAGTGTATAAGTGACAAACTTCTGTGTTGACACATCTTGAAACCGAGAAACTAAGTCCCTTCCAGCTGGGCCTCCACCACTTCAATCCTGCACCAAAGGAAAGCTCATATAAAGGAGACAATGAGGTTCTCCATCAAAGAAGGAAGAGCTTGGGGGATGAACAATGTGTTCAGACTTTCATGGATAAAGGGATGCATAATCAATGTGAAGTGAAAATTTCTCCAGAGTATCTTTTCTCTCAAAAGTTGAATTCTCTCATCTTCCACAGTTTGGATATGACCCAATTTATAGCCTTCAAGTGGAACTAAAGGGCCGAGTCATAATGTTTCCAGTATATGGAAGGTCAAGGATCATGGATCTCGTGAAGTGACATGGAAACCCGACACAATTTTTAATTTTGAGCACCAAACTCGATGTACGCATGCTGTTATGGTGCAACCTGCGTATACACATGATGTCCAACTGGTAGGGCACATATCTGTGGAAAAATATGATTTTTTGGCTCTCGGAAGTGCAAAAGGGGACTTCAAGTGTGCATAGGGAAATGGAAAATCCATCCAAGCAAGTTTCATGGGGTGAGGAAAATTTTTCTATAACAATTAACGTTGATAGAGATCACGCTAAATTTTTTATTAATAAAACTTTATAAACATTATTAATTATAAAACCCTAATTTTAATTATAATTTTTTTTAGGGTTCTTGACAACCAACTCTTATATTTCCTTCCCTTTTTAGTATTTATTACTGCTCATCTCAATGATTTTACTCTAGCTTCTTGTCCTGAAGATGGATCCTAATATGGATCCGAAACATCGACAAACAAATGTAAATACTGTGGTTTCTCTGAATATCTCTGAAAATAACTCTCACCACATAAATCTTATCAATTAGGTTGCATTATTTTAACCTACATATCCAACAATGTGTTAGGTATGGTTTAGGTCATCTTTTCTTTATTGAATTTAAAAGTGTAGACCTTGTCCCATGGAAAGTGATCTAGAACTAGTAGGGGTACCGAAGTAAGTTTACATATCAAAGCTACCCTGTAGATCAATGGTATATCAAGGATGTCATGCCTCCCTTCTATGCTTCAATAGTTGGTGTCCTTTGATATAGAATTGGCGATGACAAATCAACATAGACCCCTATGAAACTAACTTAGAATTATAATATGATTTGGATGAATAACCATATCTACATTTAGATCTAGATGTTGATGATCCAAATGATGTGCTTCCTCCCAATGGATAACATAGGGGTGTGTGTGGACCCTTGTACATATTGTAATATTTTGTACATATATTCTACAATGGCTGGCATGTAAACTTTGTGCTAGCGATGTCTTGTCAGAGTTGGTTTGTGTCTTTTCATGTCTGTCATTATTGCTACCTTGAAGACATGTTTCAAGGATTAATTTAGCAAGATTCCCCATGATGAAAAAGTTGTTTTTCATGATGTGCACCATGGTATATAACACATTAAAAGTGGTGAATAGTGTCTCCACTTTCCCAAAAGTGGAATCTAGAATATTAAAAACATATGAATAGTATAAATGAAGCCTCCATAAGGAATTTTGTATAGGGATTCTAGATCCTGCCTTGATTTTTATGAAAGGAAGTGTTTGGTTCATTGTTAAGAACCTTACATCTAGACATTGCATCTAGATATACCGTGCTTTGATGAGTTTTCTTTGTTTGGTTGTGAAAGAGTGAGTGTAGAGATACAAGTTTGTGTAAAGTCTTTTAGTTCAAGAGTGTGTATTTTCTCTTGTAATGTAATCTCTACCATATATTAGAAGCATTCTCTTGCATATTCATATTCCAAATCTTGTGTTATGTTCTTTCTATGTAACACCCCGGGTTTTGAGCCTCCATATTAAATAATGTATTGTTACACTACTGAGAGGCCAGAGTGCCCAAACAATTAATAAAAGGCCAGTGTGCCTAGGAAATGTAATGTTTTGATCTTTATTAATAAATACCTCGATGGATGCTAGGCAGATAAGGACTAGAGTTATAGGGAGCTGGGATTCCACAAGAGAGGGGGCTTGAGGGGCTAAGTTTTGTTTTATATTTTATTCTAAATTTTTATTTAATGGAGAATAGATTTTACGTGAGCTTCTTGGGGGAAGGCCAAGAGGTTCTTGATCCCCACGAATTACATAAACCTGTCCCTGGTTTGTTGGTGGGGTTCTCGCGTTGGTTGGTTCTCACGTTCGCTGGTTCGTTCTCTCTCACTCTTGTTTTCTTGTCCTTATTCTCTTGCTGGTCATTTCACACTTCCCTCATGCATTCATTCACTCGAATGTTCACTGTCTAACCTTTGGTGGAGATCTCATTCCATCCATTTTTGTCCCCCCACTCATTTTTCCTCATCCGTGTCTTGGCTTGGGGAAGGAAGACTAATTGCTAAAGAGAAACCATAGTATTCGTTGGTTGTCGAGATTGCTGCTGTAATCCAACCATGATTTGAGGCCTGGATGTTTGAGATGCTTGGCTTGTGTCTAGCTTTTCTCATAGCTGTGAGTCCTAAGAGTCCCAACATGGAGATTCTGGACCAGCTGCATGGGAGCCCTGGAAGGAGAAGGACTTCCCGAGGGACTTCATGGCAGAGAAGGGTGGGGGTCCATTCTCTTGGGTTGTACAGGCTTGGTAGAAGACAGATGGGTACTTGGATTGTTGTGGGTGGTGGGAAGCCTATGAGAGCTTGAGTGCTGACTGGTTTGGGAAGCCAAGTAACACTTTGGAACCGTCCTTGTGGATTCATATCCCTGGCTCGGGGGTGACATTGCTATTGAGACTTGGAACAACAATGTCTACGGTTGGGTGGAACGTCCTTGGTTTGCAACCAATTGGTGGTTCTTTTCTATAAAAGACAAGTGCTCTCTATTATGGTATTAATTACCTGTATGCGATTTATTTCGATGTGTATTTAATTATAGTTGAATTCAATATAAATATTTAGAGTATGCATGCTTGTAGTTTATTGCTATGCATGTTGTTTAGTTCCTTTCTTTTATGCATCTTTATTAATGTGAAAGGTATTTGTAAGAGAAAGAAGTCCATGAACGGGCTTGAAGTAGCATAGCCCGACCTGTGGGTGGCTGTGTATGTTACAATTTGGTATTAGAGTCAGGTTCCAATACGAAGCATGGATGGGCCGTGTGAATCGAGATTGAAGACAATTTTTCATAGAGAAATTGAGTTGCAGAGTGCCAGAAGGCATTGAGAGCGCACCTTAAAATTGTTTGAAATCTCAGAAGGGGTAGTGGTTCGGGAAACCATGATGGCTATAGGATCTGTTAGCACTAGAAGTCACCTTCATATTACATTGAAGGTAAACCCAGTACCCATCAATTTATATGTCACAGGTTGGTTTTAAAGAGGTCAAATGGGCGCAGACTCAATGATAATAACGTTCTAACTCATAAATCTCGTCTAGCATGCACAAGCATTTGAGGTCTGGAATCAACTTCAGTCAGTAAGTTGGATTAAGGGTGAATAGAGGGAAGACTTTGGAGAGGAGAGTGTAGAGGTTTGCTATGGACATCAGGTCTTCAACCAACCTAAGGAGGAAAAACTCAAACACAAGATCCTCTTGGATTTAAATTTCAAGGAAATTGAAAGAAATCATAACAACACTATAATCAAAACATTCATCATACCACAGTTACAACAATTCATGTGAACCAATCAATCATGAACTCTCTCAGTATCAGAGGATAATAAGATGGAGTAAGAAAGATGACTTAGATTAACCAAGATGTCTCAAAAAACAAATACATAACCAGAGAACCAATGTTCTTCATAAATATATTACAATAGCAGGGATCCTAGCTCAACCATTCGACCCTTACAAAATATCAAAACTGAGTATATATAGTCAGAGCCACTATCTCCCACCAGGAGCGCACTCTAGTCACTGCATTCAAGGCTCATCGTCCACATTTTCTTCTGTCAAGCTGCACTTGCATTATTTTGTCAGACGCAAGATCAGATCAATATGGGATTTGCAGAAAAATCTTCTGACATGGGAAATTTGGGTTGACAGTTTGCCTCCATGGACAATTCTTCCATGATTTCCATTTATGGAATGAAATGAGGTTCCAACCACCCCTCTACTTTCATCGATATCGAGAAGAGGCCCAATAATTATGCATGTTCTAGGCGGTGCTAATGATCCCTTTGAACTGATCTCAACGCTTTGAAACCACGCAACCCTTTGCTGAGACCAAGACAAGCACTTTGGGCCTTTGGTGCGGCTTTTGTCCATTGCTCCACATGACCTCGGGCCATGACCATGGGCTCCCATGTGAAATTTTGGGATTTCACATTTCAAGAGTTTTCAATCCATTCAACCTCCAAAATCCCGATGCTCGATCCTGTGAAATGACCTATCCAGATCGATGATCAGACTTGTTTTGAATATGACGGCCAAGATCATTTCCTCGAACGGCCCCAGCTGCCTGCCACTCAATATGCGCTTACCTTTCATTTAGCCCCACTTTCCATATGACCCTGGGCTATGACCGTGTGCCTAATTCATAGGCATTTCGAGATTTCATGTTTCACGAGTTTGCATTAAGTTCCATGCTAAAATCTTCGAGTCGCGAAATCGTGATTGTTTGGATTGAGAGACACTTGTCCCTTTGCATCAGACGATCCTGATGAACATCAACATTTTGGGACCTTGGGCCATCGACATTTCTCACTTTAGATTTCCCGAAATGACTTTCTTCACGCTGATCCTATGCCGCGTGTTCTTCTCGAATGGATGACCAAGATCATTTCGGGACTTTGCGCTTCGTGAGTCTTCAAGACTCTACCCTCTTACTTTCTCGACTCGTGAAATCGCGAAAAATTTGATCCAATGGTCTAGATCTCTCCTTTAATCAACGATTGTGATCTTTTCATGATTTCGCATTTCGCGAGTTCTGATGACTCTGCTCCTTGACCGCTCCATCTCGTGAAACCATGAAATGTTGATCGTGCACCACGTGTCTTTCGCAACACCAACGGCTAGGATTGGACTTGCGATTTTAGATCTCTTTCTGACGCTATACTTCATGTAAATCTATGAACCCGATTTTTCGATGGCCGCCGATATTTTTTGTCTGATGGATTCGATGATCGAGACTGAGCCTGTGCTTGATGGATTTTTGCCGACCAAGTATGTGCACGCCTTTGCACAATCGTGCCCCAACTTTGGATGAAAAAAAATTGTGGGTTTTTTAAGCACACTTCTTTTGCATTTGGTCACCCAATGACCAACTTCAAAGGGAAACAATCCCCTTGAAAAAATATGTGATAACATTAGGCTCCATGGGGGATAAAGTCCTCCCTGTGAGGCTCTAAGATCTCCCTTTGCAGTTCCAGTCACCTTCTATTGGTATATGGAGTCAAGCTAAAAAACACCCTGCTGAAGACTATAAAGCCGACAAGTTAAAAATAAAATAAACACACATGCTTCAAGGAGCTTATTTATGTACAAGAACCTAATTTAACTGATTTTTACAAAGCGCTAGGTGAAAGAAAACTTCCACCATAGCCACCTAGATTGTCTGGTAATATGATCCTTTTCTTTCCTGCAGATAATCCACAAAAGGCTAAGGAATTATGACAACAAAACGAGGACATGTATTGGAACACTGACTATACCCCCAAATGATGATAAGGTGAATAAAATTGCAAGCTCCAATGCTTTTGGAAAACACAACTCCATATATAATCCCACAGGGTCACAAAATTTATAATCAGGGGAGCTCAATTGGTAAGAAATTAACTCCTGTCCTTTATTGCAGCTCACCCATCGTGTGATGTTCCTAGAGTGCACAGGTGGGTGGAGAACTGATGCAGGCTGGCTGATACCAGGTGATACCTGCTCAATTACAGGTTCTGGACATGAGATAAACTGCCCACTAAGCTCCTCCTTTACATGTTACTCTGTGCTTTATGTGAGTCTAGGATAGATGATTTCCACCCAATTCTTTTCCTTAATTAATAAAGGAAAAGGCTCTATAGTGTGGTCTTGGAAATCTTTCATAACACCATACTCACCTGTGAGTATTGGTGAACTAATGCAATTTGAACATTTCAGAAAATCTGAAATGTAGGACTCCATGTATATGGCCACGTGGTCATGAATATTGTGACAGAATCCTGGATGCTTTAGAAGGCCAAGATGCTCCTTTGAAAAAATCTCTCTGCTCGTAAATAAATGCCCTTCTTCTTCATCTGAAATCAACTCTCGATCATCAATAGTTGCATTTTTTTCTCCAGAAAAATGATCATAAGATAAAGGGGCAACAAGATTTAGACCATGATAACTATGATCAGTCAAGAACATACAACTATTTATGCAATCAACTGCTGCTACATGCTCAGAATGTTCTGGAAACTGGTCATAAGATGAATATGTATCCCTGCCCATAGAAAAATCTGCAAATGATGAAGAACTTGATTCCAACTATGAATCATACCTACTTCTCGGTTGTTGTTATAGATCCGATTCATGTTCACTATCTTCTTGCTTAGAATCTGAAACAGACTCACAATCTTCTTCCTCATGTTCATACAAATTTGCCTGCCCATGAACCGATCTGCTAGCCTTGATGTTCTCTTCAACCTCTCCAACATCCTCAAACAGATGTCTCAACGATGAATATTTTCTCTCTCTTAGGAGAAGGACGAGCTCTGGATGCTGAGCCATGATATAGTACACCATGGAAACAGTCTCTGTGGGTCTGATATCCACATGCATGCTATGATAGACGCTGTAAAAACTCCTGCCGAAGACAACCAAGGCTTCATCTCCCCCTCTCCTCAAGGCATTAAAATCAAACCAGTATTGATCAAGGGATTTGTTCTCACCCCAACACTTTAAAAAAGCATGGCATAGCTCGGTCCAGGAACCAATAGAACTGGCCTCCATACATCTAAACCACACAACAACATCTCCAAACAGGGAATGTGAGAACAACCTCATGGTAACATCATCATGAATGATCTCAAACTGATCAATAAAGTTCTCAAAATCCCCCAAGTGCCTCTCAGCTATAACATGATCCTCCCCATAAAATCGAGGAAGATACTCCAAGGAATCAAGAGGATAAGGGTTATGGTGATATGGCAGCCTCAGAGATTTAAACAACTTATTTCTAATTTTAATTTGAAAAGAAGTGGGCTGAATATGGGATTCAACAAGAGGATGGGGAGGCTCAACAGGAATAACAAGAGGTAACAAGATTTGAGAAGACTATGAATTATTTTCAACCTCCTCAAGGCTACAAGGGTGATCAATTTCGAGAGGAGATGTAATACAGATCTCACTTTTATGAATAGGCAGAGGTGAAGGCACGAGATAAATATCTACAACACAAGAAGGGGGTATGCTTTCTTCATCCAAGGATGGATGAACAAAAGAAGGCTTAAGGACATCTGAATATACAAAGAAGAGGATAAGGCTTAAGGACAACAATTCATGTGAATCGGTCAATCATGAACTCTCTTAGTATCATAGGCAAATAAGATGGAGTAAGAAAGTTGACTTAGATTAACCAAGATGTCTCAAAAAACAAATACATAACCAGAGAACGAGTGTTATTCATAAAAATATTACAATAGCAGGGAGCCTAACTCAACCATTCGACCCTTACAAAATATCAAAACTGAGTATATATACTTAGAGCCACTAGCTCCCACCAGGAGTGCGCTCTGGTCACTACATTCAAGGCTCATCGTCCACATTTTCTTCTGTCAAGCTGCACTTGCATTCTTCTGTCAGACGCAAGATCAGATCAGTGTGGGCTTTGTAGGAAAATCTATTGACAGGGGAACTTTGGGTTGACAATCTTCCTCCACGACCAATTCTTCCATGATTTCCATTTATGCAACGAAATGAGGTTCCAACCACCCCTCTACTTTCATTAACTACTTTCATCGGGATCGAGAAGAAGCCCAATACTTATGCATGTTCTAGGCGGTGCCAATGATCCCTTCGAACTGATCTCAGTGCTTTGAAACTACACAACCCTTTGCTGAGACCAAGACGGGTGCTTTGGGCCTTTAGCGAAGATTTTATCCATTGCTCCACATGACCTCGGGCCATGACTGGGGGATCTCATGTGAAATTTCAGGATTTCTCATTTCAAGAGTTTTCAATCCATTCAACCTCCAAAATTCTGATGCTCAATCCTGCGAAATGACCTATCTAGATCGACGATCAGACTAGTTTTGAATCTGACGACCAATATAATTTACTCGAATGGCCTCAGTTGCCTGTTGCTCAATAATCACTTACCTTTCAGTTATCCCCACTTTCCATATGACCCTGGGCTGCGACGGTGTGCCTAATTCCCAGGCGTTTCGGGATTTCGTGTTTTGCAAGTTTGCATTGTGTTCCATGCTGAAATCTCTGAGTCGCAAAATCACGATTGTTTGGATTAGGTGACACATGTCCCTTTGCATCAGAAGGTCCTGATGAACATCAACATTTTGGGACCTTGAGCCATCGACATTTCTCACTTCAACTTTCCCGAAATGATTTTCTTCACGCTGATCCTGCGCCGCGTGTTCTTCTAGAATGGATGACCAATATCATTTCGGGACTTCGCGCTTCATGAGTCTTCGAGACTCTACCCTCTTACTTTCCCGACTCGTGAAATTGTGAAAAGCTGATCCAATGGTCCAGATATCTCCTTTAATCAACGACTGCGATCTTTTCACGATTTCGCATTTCGTGAGTTCTGATGACTTTGCTCCTTGACCGCTCCATCTTGCGAAACCACAAAATGTTGATCTTGCATCACGTGTCTTTCGTAGCACCAACAGATAGGATTGGCCTCGCGATTTTAGATCTCTTTCTGATGCTATACTTCGTGTAAATCTATGATCCCGATCGCCTAATGGCCACTGATATTTTTTGTCTGATAGATCCGATGACTGAGACTAAGCCTATGCTTGATGGATTTTCGTTGACTAGGTATGTGCGTGCCTTTGCACAATCGCACCCCGACTTTGGATGAAAAAAATTTGTGGGTTTTTTAAGCACACTTTTTTTTCATTTGGTCACCCAATGACCAACTTCAAAGGAAAACAATCCCCTTACAAAAATATGTGATAACATGATCTATTTTGGAAGGGTCCTAATTCTTCACGACCGTCAGATCTAGGAAAAGAGCGCCGAGGTTAAAACCTCAAGTTCTTCAGACTTCACTACTTCGACAGTTTGAAGTTCCTTGTCATAAAATAATCCTAAAGCCCTGAAGCTCCGTAGTCCTGGAGTGAATCTACGTCGTAGATCACGGGGAGGAGTACCTGACCGTTGGATTTGGCCAAGGACAAGTCTGGGTCGTTAGATCAAGCACAAATAAGGAGGTGAGAAAAGTGGATAAGAGCATACTCCAACCGTTCGATTTGCGTGTGAGTGATTGTGAGCCGTAGATCTCGCAACAGTTTGAAGATTCGACACTTTTGGAGAAGCAAGCCCTCAATATGTTAGGAAGAATGTCTCCTGAAGTCCTAAACTCCAGAGTAAATATGGACCATTCGTGTTGAGGACAAGTGTCCGCAGATCAACCTATTCGGGAATTTGACGTTCGGGGGAATTGTGGTGTAGTGTGGAGAAGTCTCCCAAAGTCTCGGATTCCTGAAGGCCCGAAGTCCCAAAGTCCCGAAGTCGTGAGGCACTGAAGTGACATGGCCTACTAACATTACCTAGGGTGACATGGACACACTTGATTCTTTCCACGTGTCACCATGTTTCATATTTTTCAAAGACCGTTTATGCCAGTTAGTATATGAAACGTGTCACCGTGTTTCATATTTTTCAAATACCGTTCATGCTAGTTAGTATATGAAATGTGTCACCGGTCAGATAGGGCCATGTGTCCATTCCTTATGTTCTTCCACGTAGCACCCCTTGGTTCTTAGTTGCTGGCGAAGACTCCGAGAGTTCGCCAATTTGACGATCAGAAGGAATGAAGTGGGATGAAGGAGAAACCCCCGAAGCTTTGAAGAGTGGAGTAAATCCTCATAATTGATTAGGAGAGGACATGTGGCAGTAGATCTCGTAGTTTGGAGACTTGGCACTCCGAAGGATTCAAGGCATAAGGAGTCCATATCAACCATTGATTATAGAGGTTACGTGGAAACAGATCCTGCAGTCTGGAGACTTGGAACTCCGGAAGGATGGAGAGTGTGGACAGTCCAGAACTCCCAAAGCCTGTAGTCCTAGAGCTCTTGTTGATCGTAGATCCAAACAGTGAATGAGGATTGTCAATCAGTGCGTCCTTTGAGTGTTAAAAAATTCAGCGTTTGGGAGATTAGAGGTGTGCAGGTGCAAAGTTTTCCCAAGCCAAAATTCTGAAGTTACAGACTATGGAAATGATGTGGAATGATGATGTCACCCAGGGTGATGTGGACCACCATATGCATGCCACGTGTCCATTTGTTTCATGCATTTGACAGGTCATTTGTGCCAATGGAAATATGACATGTGTAAATAGTTGATTGGGCCACATGTCACCTCTGTATTGCTGACACGTAGCACCCCAAGTGCCCCGTAATAAGTGAGTAATGCAATCAGATTTCAAATGTATAAAAATGTATTTCATAAAAAATGCGGGTTCTCCAAAGGTAGAGTCCACCACTGCGCTTTATAATATCCACAATGAATACGGATCGTCCGATCTATGATCAGATTTCAAACTCAAAACAAAACTATATTGAATTTAAATTACGGGTACAGGTCCCGATGTTAACCCATGTGCATATACAATCTGCGCAATGAATTATGACCGTCGATCTCGTCCCGGATAGGTGCCTCCCACTAAGCGCTTGGTCATGGCCCTTGGTCCTACAAGACTTCGATCAAAGTAAAAAGGGGGATAGTGGCCGAATTGTTGTTTTCAAAGGCAAAAAAGTGCTAAGGAAGGATTTGGCTGCGGTTTTGAGCCATGGTCACTTGGGACAGTGGTTTGAAGGAAGCACCTGTGCAAAATTAATTTCTGTATCGGCCCAAGGATAACATGGAAGTGTTATTTATATATATTCTTCATGAGTTGAAAGGACCTGTAGCATTGTTGGCAAATTTTGTTTCTCATATGATTAACTCTGACAAAATGGTCGCTTGCACAGTTTGTAGAATTAAGGGGTTTAAACATACCAGCTCAAAATGTGTATTTGAGAAATGGAAGAAGGCGAGGGAGCCTCCATCCATAGTAAAGAGGTAGAAGGCCAGAATACCAGAGTTGGTAATGCAGAGACAGAATCCAATGAACACAAGGGTCGAGGGGAGAAAGAAACATTGATAGAAACTCTGAGAAGCCTGAAAATAGAAGTGCAGAGCTATAAGGTAGACAATGAGAGGCTGATGAGAGAGAAAAGTCGGATAAATTCCCGAGTGTTGCATAGCTTAAATCAGTTGTAGAGACAAACAAAGAATGGCTCAAAGCAAGGGGAAGAAGGCATGTATCATGAAAGAAGAGATGATTGTGGAAGAATTGGTTATTCCAAGAGTGTTATCAGAGCTCATAGACATCACTCACCTCCTTACTCATCAAGAAGGTCTTATGCATCTAAAGAATGCATGATTATCCCAGAGGTGTCTCTTGTTAGGCACCAAAGAATAAGGCATGAAGTGGACAATTTGCAAGGAGAGATGAGGAATCTTAAGCCACCATCCTTCGATGGTGAAAGGGAAAGGGAATATTATGTTGAAGCTTGGTTGCTTGGATTCATGAGACATTTTCAATTGCATAACTATTCATCAAACCTAGAAGCCATAATTTCCACCTACCATTTGCATGGGAAGGCTGCCATGTGGTGGGACCAATTGAAGCAATTTGAACATATTAATGAGAATATGATCACTTGGAAGCAATTTGAACATATTAATGAGAATATGATCACTTGGAAGAAATTTGAACATATTAATGAGAATATGATCACTTGGAAGCAATTCAAAAAGTATTTCTAGAAGGAGTACCTCTCAGAGCATTTCTATGACAAGAAAATGCAGGAGTTCTTTGAACTCAGGTTAGGAAGCATGACTATGGAAGAATATGAGAAGAATTTCTTGGGTTTGTTAAAGTATGTAGGGTTCATAAAATATGAGAAGGTGAAAATACAAAGGTTTTAAAGTGGTTTTCCTTTCATTTATAAAGAAAATATTCAGTATTTTGAACCCAAGACCTTGACTGAGGCTATCAGGAAAGCTAAGTACCTGTATGAGCAAGGCCAGGGCAGAGGATCCATGCAAAAGTCTTGGAAGGATAGGAAGAAGGAGAAGTTTGATTAGAGGAAGAAGGGATTCAAACCTCATTTCAATAGAAATGAGCCAAATAAAAATCATCAAGATCAGTATGCCAATGATTCCCAAGAAACAAGTCTCCTTGGGAAAAAGGGGAAGACCACCAATCCAATGTTGGGGATGCAAAGAATATCACATGTACACGGATTTCCCTCACAGAAAGGTTAGAGTGAAGACCGTGCACAACATCTAAGAGGCTACAACAGTCAAAGATATGGGAAGAATCTATGCAACCTTAGATGACCAACAAGCAAAACACTAATCTAATATGATCGAGGTGGAAGGTAAGATAAGAAATAAGTCTGTTTCTATTTTAATTGATTCAAGAGAAAGTCATTGTTACATTGACCCTAAGATAGTGGGTAGATTACATTTGGATAAAATTAATCTTGGGAAATAAAGTTTGGTTCAACTGGCCACTAGAACCAAAAGGAGAATCCATGATGTGGTCAGAGGTTGTTCCATAAGTCTTAATGGTGTGAACACTAGTGCTGATCTAAATATCATACCATTGGGGTCTTATGATATTCTAATTGGAATGGATTGGTTGGACAAGCACCATGATGTCCTAGATTGTCATAGCAAGACATTTGCATGTCTTGATGGAGATGGAAAATAGAGCGTTGTGAAAGGTGTACCAAGACCCATCTCTATAAGGGAGATTTCAACCTTATAGTTGAAGAGATGTTTCAAAAAAGGGTGTCAGTTGTATGTAGCCCATGTGGAGGAGACAGAAAAGAGAAAAGGGCCAAGCCTTGAATATTTTACGATACTGCAAGAATTTGAAGATGTATTCTAGGAAATGCCAGGGTTCCCAACAAAATGGGAAATACATTTCTCTATTGATTTAGTGCCAAGAGCTGCCTTGGTGTCAAAAAAACCTTATAGAATGATCACACCAGAGTTAAAAGAATTACAAATGCAGCTAGAGGAATTGCTGAAGAAAGGGTACATATGCCCAAGTGTTTCATCTTGGGGAGCGTCGATACTCTTTGTCAAAAATAAAGATGGAACCTTGAGGCTATGTATTGACTTTCAACATCTAAATAAGTCTTCTATAAAGAACAAGTATCCTTTACCCATAATTGATGACCTCTTTGATCAGCTAAGAGGAGCAAATATATTTTCAAAGATAGACTTGAGATCATGATACCATCATGTAAGAATCAAAGAAGAAGATATCCATAAGACAACTTTTAGAACCAAGTATGGGCATTATGAATTTGTAGTGGTGCCTTTTGGATTTTCCAATGCACCAACTGTCTTTATGTGCTTAATAAATGACATATTTAGAGATTATTTGGATAAGTTTGTCATAGTATTTCTGGATGGCATACTTGTCTATTCTAAGTCAGAGGAAGAACATGAACATCACCTAAGTTTGATATTGCAAGTGCTGAGGGAACATCGTTTGTATGCCAAGCGGAGTAAGTGTTCATTTTATCAAGGAAAAATCCATTACTTTGGGCACATTATTTCAGAACAAGGTATAACAGTGGATCTAGAGAATATTGAAGCCATTAGAGGATGACCAACACCCAAGAATGTTTCAGAAGTCGGATATTTTATTGGGTTACCTGGTTACTACATAAGGTTTATAACATGGTTCCATAAGATTTCTTATCCCATCACTTCTTTGCAAAAGAAGGGAATTAAATTTGAATGGACACATGAATGTGAAGAGAACTTTAATTTGTTGAAGGAGTTACTCATTAGTGAACCTGTGTTGAAGATTGCTGACCCAAATGAAATTTTTGTGGTATTTACAAATGCATGTAAGGAAGGAATTGGTGGAGTCCTCACTCAAAATGGACATGTCATTGGTTTTGAGTCTAGAAAGCTTAAGGAACATGAGAGGAACTACACCACACATGACTTGGATCTTGTTGCCATTGTTCACGCATTGAAGATATGGAGGCATTACCTCATGGGAAAGAGATTTGAATTGAGAACATATCACAATGGTCGAAAGTATATTTTTGAACAACCAACTTTGAATGCCAAACAAACAAGATGACTGGAATTTTTAAGTGAATACAAATTTGATATCAAGCATATCAAAGGAAAATAAAATAAAGTTGTCGATGCACTTAGTAGAATAGTACATCTCATGCATGCTACAACTGGTAGTATGCATTAGTCAGACTTCAGGAGCAAAATTTTAGATGTTGTTGTTACAGATCAACATTACCTATAGGTAAGGGAAATCTTACAACAAGGATATTCACAATAGAATATGAAAGAGTATGAGATAAAGGAATATGGATTACTTATGCATAAAAATATAATTTATGCTCCTAGTTCCGTAGAACTTAGGAATTTGGTATTAAAGGAAATTCATAATGTTCCATATGATGGACATCCCGGTTACCAGAAAATGATTACAGCAGAAAGAAGCCAATTCTTTTGGCCATGGATGAAAAAGGATGTTGCTGATTACATCGCCAGATGCATGGAATGTCAGAGAGTGAAGGCTGAGCATAGGCACCCAACGAGTTTGCTACAACCATTACCAATTCCAGAGAAGAAATGGGAAGTAATAACCATTGATTTTATAACTAAATTTCCCAAGACAGATAGGCAACACGATTCAATCATGGTAGTGGCTGATAAATTGAAAAAGGATGTTCATTTTGTTCCTGTGAAAACAACTCATACAACAACTAATATTGCAGAAATTTACATGAAGGAAATTGCTAGGTTGCATGGGATATCGAGGACAATTGTCTCAGACAACGACACAAAGTTTTCTTTGAATTTATGGAAGGGATTATTTAAAGGATTTGGTACAAATATGAACTTTAGCACAACATACCATCCACAGTCAGATGGGTAGACAGAGAGGGTCAACTGAGTAATTGAAGACATGTTGAGAATGTAGGTGATGGATAAGCCATCTAAGTGGGAAGATTACTTGCACTTGGTTGAGTTTGCCTATAAAAATGGGTATCAAGATTCATTGATGATGGGCCCATTTGAAGCTTTGTATGTTAGAAAATGGAGTACTCTAGTAAGCTAGGACAACCCAACAAATAGAGTAGTACTTGGGCCAGAGTTGCTCAAGGAGATGGAAGACCAAATGGTTAAGATTATGCAGAATTTAAAGGCAACTCACGATAGATAGAAAGTTTATGAAAATAAGAATAGAACAACAAGAGAATTTAAAGTGGGGGAGCATGTGCTTTTGAAAGTAAATCCCAAGAAGATCTCTTTGAAGTTGGGTAGCTGTACAAATATGGAAACCATATTGTGTGGTCCATTTGAGATATTGGACAGAATAGGGCTAGTTGCATACATTCTTGCATTGCATGCTTCCATGAATGTGCATAATGTATTTCATGTATCTTTGCTAAAGAAATATGTACATGATCCTAACCATGTTATTGATTGACATCTGATTCAGGTAGAGACAGAGGGAGACTTTCAGGTCCAACCAGTGCGAATATTGTACAGAAAAGTCAAAATGCTCCGGAATTGAGTTATAGAGCTGGTAAAAGTCCAGTGGACCTGTTACATTCCTAAGGATGCTACCTGGGAGCATGAAGATGCCATGTAGGCAGAGTACCCGCAAATTTTTGAATAAATTTTGGAATTTTGATTCCTGTTTGTATATGCACTGAGGACAATGCCAAAATAAGGGGGAGGGGATGTAACCCCCCGGGTTTTGAGCCCCCATATTAAATAATGTATTGTTACACTCCTGAGAGGCCAGAGTACCCAAATAATTATTAAAAATCCAGTGCGCCCAAGAAATTTAATGTTTTGATAATTCTTAATAAATACCTCGTTGGTTGCTAGATGAAAAAGTACTAGAGTTATAGGGGCTATGATTCCATAAGAGAGGGGGCTTGAGGGGATAATTTTTATTTTATATTTTATTCTCCATTTTTTCTCAATGGATAATAATAGTTACATGATCTTCTTGGGGGAAGGCCAAGAGCTTCTTGATCCACACAAATTACATAAACCAGTCCCTGTTCCGTTGGGGGGGGGGTTCTCATGTTGGATGGTTCTCATGTTTGCTGGTTCGTTCTCTCTCACTCCCGCTTTATCATCCTCATTCTGTTGCTGGTCATTTCACTCTTCCCTCATGCATTCATTCACCCAAATGTTCACTGTCTAACCTTTGGTGGAAATCTCACTTCGTTCATTTCTGTCGCCCACTCATTTTTCCTCATCCGTGTCTTGGCTTGGGGAAGGAAGATGATCTGCTGAAGAGAAACCACACTATTTGTTGGTTGTCGAGATTGCTAGTGTAATCTAACCATGATTTGAGGCCTGCATGTCTGAGATGATTGGCATGTGTCCAACTTTGCTCATAGATGTGAGTCCTAAGAGTCCCAACATGGAGATTCTGGACTAGCTGCACGAGAGCCATGGAAGGAGAAGGATTTCCTGAGGGATTGCATCACAAAGAACGGTGGGGGTCCATTCTCTTGGGTTGTGCAGGTTGGGTAGAAGAGAGTTGGGTACTTGGATTGTTGTGGGTGCTGGGAAGTCTGTGAGAGCTTGAGTGCTAATTGATTTGGGAAGCTGAGTAATACTCTGGAACCGTCCTTGTGGATTCATAGCCTTGGCTCGGGGGTGACATTGCTATTGAGACTTGGAACAACAATGTCTACGGTTGGGTGGAACATCCTTGGTCTACAACCAGTCAATGGTTCTCTTCTATAAAAGATAAGTGCTCTCTGTTATGGTATTAATTACATGTCTATGATTTATTCCGCTGTGTATTTAATTATCGTTGAATTCACTATATATATTTAGAGTATGCATTCTTGTTGTTTATTGTTGTGCATGTTGTTTAGTTCCTTTATTTTATGCATCTTTATTAATGTGAAATGTATATGTAAGAGAAAGAACTCTGAGAGCGGGATTGAAGTAGCGTATCTCGACTTGTGGGTGGTTGGGTATGTTACAATCTATGTCACTTGTGATATTTCTACATCTATTGATTTCACATGTGACATTCTTTTATTTATGTGTAAGTAGTGCGTCTCTCTTACCATAGCAGAAGCGATCCTCTAATTGAAATTTGATATAGTTTTTATGTGTGGGTGAGTGAGGCTTGAGGGTGGGGTTGGGGAGAGAGAGTGAGAAAATACATTAAGGGGGTGGGGGGAGAAGTGATCAAATACATTAAGAGGGTGGAGGGTATGGGGCAGAGAGAGTGAAAAAATATATTAATATAATTGCATGATTTATTCCCGCACCCTTACCCTCCACCCACATTTAATGTGGGGGTGGAGGGAGAGAGTGACCAAATATATTGGTGTGGGTGGGGGGATAGAGAGAGTAAATATATTGATATATTTTCTAACACTCTCCCCACATCCCCACCTTCATTATATATTAATCATATTT